>BSXT01000079.1:0-158241 GCA_030267785.1 Phytophthora fragariaefolia
GCACGCTTTCAACAAGTTGAACGCGGCCACCATCCCAGCGTCGACGCCTGTCCCGCGAAAGGATGTGTTGCAGAACAACATGGCCGGCTGCACGGTCTTTAGTGCGCTCGACATGGTCGACGGCTATTATCAGCTCCTGATGCGCGAGTCCGATATTCCACTCACGGCGGTAAGTACCGCCAGCGGGATGCTGTGGGAGTGGTTGGTGATGCCCCAGGGGCTGTCCAACGCACCCGCCACGTTTAATCGACTCGTGATGCAGCTCTTCCGGCCCATTAGGCACTTGGTACAGACGTACTTCGACGACATCTTCGTGCACAGTCGTGCGTCTGAAGGCAAGACTGCCGTCGAAGCCCAGCTCGGTCACCTCCGTGAAGTTCTCTTGTGCATGCGTGAGAATCATCTCTACGCGAACATCAACAAGTGCATCTTCAGGGCCGAAGTGATTCCCTTTTTGGGCTGCTTCCTTGGAAAGGACGGTGTCCGTGCGGACTCGGAGAAAGTGGGTGCCATTCCACAATGGCCAGTGCCCGTCACTCAGAAGGACCTGCGTAAATGGCTCGGCCTGGCCAACTACTTGCATAAATATAGTGCTAATTACGCCGATATGGCAAGGCCACTGACGAACCTTCTCAAGACGGATGCCGTGTGGTCATAGACCTCGGAAGCTCAACAGGCTTTTGAAGTCATCAAGAGCAGCCTCCAGAGCACTCCGATTTTGGCTTTACCCGACGAGGATCGGCCTTTCAGCGTGGTATGCGATGCATCCGACTTTGCCATTGGCTGTGCCCTGTAACAGGTTGATGTCGAGGGCCGTGAGAGGGTAGTCGCTTTCCGGGCACGCCAAGTGAAGGCGGCGGAAAAGAGTTACCCTGTCCACGACAAAGAACTTTTGGCGATGAAGTACGCCTTGGTCAAGTTTCGGGTGCACCTGTTAGGTCAAAAACTCTTTGTGATCTACACAGATCATGCCTCTTTGAGGACGGCGACGTCGTCGCCTCACCTCTCTCAGCGTGTGGCGTGATGGATTTCCTTCTTTGCCGAATACAACTTCACGGTGGGGTACAAGCCGGTAAAGCAGAATGTCCTCGCGGACGCGCTCTCTCGGCGGCCAGATTACGAGTTGGCGCATCTGGTCTACCTCGAGTCACCGCTCTATGGGCTCATTCGCGAGGCGTATGCCGGTGATAGCGACCTTGCAGGTCTGGTGGAGGCGCTGAGCGTTCCAAACAAGACTGTCGGGCTCACGGCGCGAGAGCGCTCACGTTTGCACCGCTACTCAGTAGTGGAGGGTTTGCTCTACTACCAAGTAGACGGCGACGATGAGTCTCGAATAGTCGTTCCCTACGACGAGGACCTGCGTCATCGTGTCTTCTACGAGGCTCATGACACGCCGCTTAGCGGACATCTGGGGAGAGAGAAGACGTATACGTCTGTGGCCCGCAACTTCTGGTGGCCCCACATGTATAAATGGGTACGTAAATATGTACAGACATGTGAGACGTGTCAGCGTGTCTAACCCGCGCCCTCGGCGTCCGCTCCTTTGATGAGCTTGCCGGTTTCGGCGGATTGCTGGCGTTCCGTGAGCATAGACTTCATCTTTGAGCTCCCGGCCGACGCGCGTGGCCACACTGGCATCTTGGTTTTTGTGTGCCGTCTCAGCAAGATGGTGCGACT
The DNA here is from genome assembly GCA_030267785.1 of Phytophthora fragariaefolia. NCBI lineage: Eukaryota > Oomycota > Peronosporomycetes > Peronosporales > Peronosporaceae > Phytophthora > Phytophthora fragariaefolia. Next base: position 1,678 of record BSXT01000079.1, read on the forward strand.
GGCCGCTGTGCGGAAAAGCGTGACCGCGCCTCAGGCGGCTCAGCTCTTTGTGGGCAATGTCTTTCGTCATCACGGCCTCCCCGAGGCCTTCGTGGGTGACAGAGACCCCCGGTTCGTGTCCCACTTTTGGCAACACCTCTTCCGCCTTCTCGGCACGAGGTTGGATATGTCCACAGCGGACCATCCTCAGACCGACGGCGGGACGGAGCGGGTGAACCGAGTGCTGGAAGCCACTCTTCGAAGTGTCAGCGCTGCAGAACCCACCAAGTGAAGCACGCTTCTTCTACAAGTGGAGTTTGCGCTTAATAATGCAGTGCATTCATCCACGGGTTTCACTCCGTTCTACGTGAATGGGCTGCGGCACCCGCGTACGCCACTGACGTTGCCGTCGGCATCGAATTTGGGTGGGGGAGAGGCTAATGCCGAAGACCCAAGGGGCCTCCAAGGCCTACGAACGTCCGTCAAACGGAATCTACTCTCGTTCATTGAGACTGGCGAGGCTGTTAGACAGCGCGTGCGTGACGCTATGGCGGCTGCCCATGACACTCAGAAGGAACAGAGGGATCGCCAAGGGCGTAAGAACACGCAAGTGTTTCAACTGGGAGACCAAATCTTATTAAATGCTAAGAATCTTCCTACTCCGGCGGTCTCCGCCGTGGGTAGCACCAAGCTGCAACCTCGCTTCGTGGGATCGTTCACGGTCATAGGAGTCCACGACCACGCCTACACGCTGAACTTGCCATCGTCCATGGCTACGCATCCGACGTTCTACGTCGGCTTGCTCAAGCCCTATCGCCCGGCGGGGGCTGCTGAGCCTGTGGAGTCGACTGCGTCGCCGAGTACTGACGGACGGCGTCCGCCATCACCCGAACAAACTGTTACGAGGGAACCTGGGCAGGAGCGGGAGTCGGAGCGGCAGCCAGAGCCGCTACGCGGCATGCGTCTTGCGTTTCCAAGCGGTCCACCCGGTCATACAGACTCCGGATCCAGGCGAGGTGCCTCCCCAAGTCTTGGCGCACCGATCCGTCATTCTCCTCGCCTTGCGAACATCGGTCCCGCAGGCGGTCGACTTCGTCACCAAGACGGCATATCTGTCCAGGCAACCCCCACCCGTGGTCTCGCAGACGGTCTGAGTCCCGGCGGACATCCTGGAGGCTCTCCAGGTGGGTCTCCACTTCTTGGACGTGAGCGCGCAGCGCCACCATCTCGGTCCGCTGGCCATCCAGCAGTCGTTGACAGGACTCCAAACCGGCTCTCCAGGTCAGGACGGGAGCCAGTCGGTCAAACGCTGTGCGTCCTGGTCCGACATCACTCCCGGTGCGGGCTCCACCGCCTCTGCTTGATAGCGAGGGCGCCCTCTATTACCATGTCGAGAAGCTATTGAAGCGTCGTGGGCGTAGCGGTCAGTACCAGTACCTGGTGAAGTGGCGTGGCTACCCGAGTAGTCGAAACTCGTGGGAGCCTGGGGCTCGCTTCAAAGAGGACTGCGCCTACCTCGTGGCCGCTATAGCAATGCATTCGTGCTTCTAGTGTTCTAGAATATCTCCAATATATTATACAGGACCTGATATTAAGATTTCACAGGTTTTCTTGTTTTGATCTTAGCAATTCTTGTTTTGATCCTGAAAATTCTCAATTTGATCTTGAAGTGGTGTACCGTTCCTTCACACGATACCTCTCACGAAGTCTACCTCCCAGGCTCAGCAACGCATCTAGTAGGTGAACGTGGCTCAAGTGCAACTTCAATGTAGTATTTATTACAGCGTGAGTGCTATCTTAGCTGACTTCCGTACTCTATCCCTCGACAGTGTTTCGCTTTCGCGCATTCTCCCTCGCTGCAGCAACCTCTCTCTCTTGAAGGAAATTCAGCAGCAACGGATACATAAGGTGCTGAGCAAAGGCATACTTGACCCGGCCACTACTGTTTGGGTCGGCCAACACACTCAGCTGCTTCGTTTCCGACATTGTCCCAACAGGGAAGTCATGGTTCTGAGAGAGATGCTCGAGGGCTTTGTGGAAGTCTCCAATGGAGATAACGCCTAGGTGCTCGTGGTCAAAGCTCTCAAAGCAGTCATAGCTCGATTGGCGGACGACGTTTTCACTTGGAAGCCCCATTGCAGTGAAGTCCCATACGCCCATCTCATGAAGCAGCGCAGATTTCTCCGTCAGGGAGGTCACATCCACCAGCTCTTGGAGACGCTGTGCCATCCGAGGGATAAGTTCTTGATAGGATACTACGTGCTCGGGTGAACCAACGCATTCTTCACTCAGTGCGACAAGCTGCATGACTTGATACGGTGACAGGAGCAACTTTTGCATGCCCTTTACGGCTGCTTTCACCTCCTTCTGGGTTAAGCGTTGCTTTAAGTGTTTTGACGTGCCCTGCAAGTTACGCTTCTCAAATGAATGGAACTGAACTAACAGGTACTTTTCCACACGGTCAACGAATCCCATGCGCTGGAAGCGAAAGATCATTCGGCGTACACGGCGCAGCAGCGGCCCGAGCTTCTCGCAAAGCACCTCCTCGATCCCATTAGGATTGGTTTTGGTCTCTGCAAGAGACAGTGTAAGGTTAATTTCAGCTTCGCTGAGGAGTAGCTGTGGTGTTTCCAAAATCCCTCGTAATTGGTGACGAGCCATACGGAGGTGCTGTTTATCTGACGATCCACGACGACCAGGGGATGATTGTCGATCGGAAATGATTGGGTCGTTTTCAGTAATAGGAGGGGGGTCGTTTGGTGCTTGGTCAGCAGTGGACGCTGCCTTCAGTGACAACTCATCTTCGCCTCTATCCTCGTCCTCTTCCTCGTTGTCACCTTCTTTGGTTTCCTCCAGAATGCCAATTCCTATATCTTGCTGTACTTCCATTTCTGCCGCAGCTCGACGAGCAGCCATGGCGCTAGCTGCCTCGGCAGCACGCTCCGCATGCGCTTCCAGAAGTGCCACCAGCTTTTCGACGGTGTAGTTTGTCTGACGAGCTGACACCACCTCAAATGCATCCAATGCTTCATCTTCTTCACCAAGGCGATGTGCCATCTGCTCATCATCACCCGCACACCCAGTTCCACTCATCGTATCGATCATATCAGCTGCAACGGACACAAACTCGCCGTACGTCACCATATCGTCTCGGTCGGAGGATACAAGAGCTAGCAATACGTCTCGCGGCACAACGCGCGAATTCAGCTCCAACGCATCCACGATATCGCGGAAGGTCTCGACCAGTAGTTTGCCGTCGTTATACGAGTCACTGTGCTGCATTTGCTCAAGCAGGTACTCCTCCGTGGACTCACGTTCACGTTCACGTTGCTCTTCTTCGCGGGTTCGCATGACTGACGGTACTCGGGTGGAGGCAAACTCGTCGCTGAGGTCGACAAGCTGTGCCGCTCGCAACTGCAGCTTGCGCCGCAGCACGCGATCGAGGACTGCTTCGTCGAAGTGGACAGCCTTGAGGGCGGGTCCTGCTCCACGGTGAACCCGCGCACTCGCTGGTGATCGGCGCTGAGATGAAAGTATAGCCGCGCCACCGTCTCGGGGGCGGGCAACTCGGTCGTGGGCTTGCTGAAGGTGGCCATCACGCGCGGTATGGAATCGCGGCCACTGGCGCTGCCTGTCACGTGGAACTTGTACGATAGGCGTCCATATGCCGCCCACTGCGAGAGAAGCGCCTGGACGGCGTGCTGGGATTCTCTTGCGTCTGCCATGTCCTGCTCCTACTAGTGCTATCTCTAATTGCCTGGCAGGCTTGGCGCGCTCGAGGCGATGCCATTTTAGCATCATCCAGACTGCAAGCGGAATAAGCACTACCGGTACACCTGTCTTGTGGCTAACTTACACTGCAGGCTGCAGGGGCGATTAGCCAATCCGCAATGTGGCGGTAGCACTACAGTTGGGATCGGCTTTTCTCGCCTCGATTGCTTGGTGTCATCGCCGCAACGCAGTGCCGTGGCCCACGGCGTGGCTGCTGAATCCGATTCAGCACTGAATCGGCATCCAAGGCGCATCCGCCAATGGAGATCCGCCATCCATCACGAGTTTGGCGTCGCAGGGCCCGCTAGCAGTCGACCGCTCGGCTTGCTGGACCGGTCACCCAGCACACGCCCGGTCTCTGCGACTTCAACCGGTCCTTTGCCCAGAAACCTGGCGCGGGAGCAACACTCCTTGATGCAGCTGCCCGCGCACGCGCCCGTATTTATGCGGCGGCGGGCCCGAATGGGTGGCGGGCCTTCACTGAGAACACCGCGTTCGGCTCGGGCCAATGCAGGCGAGCAAGCGGGTGGCAAGGTGTCCTGCATCCCAGTAGACTCGGTCCTTGGCGCGCCGGCAACTCGGTTGACTCCGTTGGTGACAGCGTCGCACGTCCCGTGTGCCGCAAACTTCAACCGCGAAAAGATACCGACTGATTCGCGCCGGGATCTGGTTCGCGAGGTTTTTGTCGTGCCTGCATACTTCGGCCAAGTAAAAGCGAGGTAAGGTTTTTCGGCAAAAGCGACTGCCGCGCATAACCTGGCGCGGGGCCCATTTCGGGGCCCATTCCGCTTGCCGATAGAGAGTGACGGACGAATGGTTTGCAGCGCACAGCGCCCCAACGGCCGTTCACAGCGCTTGCCGCCGTTCTGCTGCAATCAGTCAAAGCAGTGGTGCAGAGCGACCGTCGACGCCGGCAACCGCTTCGTCACATGCATCCGTCACGGTCGACGGTGCGGATTCGCTGCTGTGGATGCAAGTACAATATAACGGCGTAGGCTGGGCAGTCTTGATAACCGAAGCGCGGCATGGTGGCCATAAGTAAGTAAGCAAGCAAGCATAAATGCCGGGGGGAGGGAGGGGAGGCGGCGATGACGATTTCGAACCTGCGCAAAGAGTACCCGCCACGCAAGATGATGCTAACTAACCTCGCCCGCAAAAAGGCGAAATGGGCACCGGAGCGCTCGGAAACCTGCACTTGCGCGGCCTGTGACGATGCGCAGCACAGATTGGGCAACGGCATCAGCGGCAACACTGCCTCGGGGTCGGGCTGTGCCGTCGGGCGCTGCTAAGACGGCCGCTTCAAGTTGAGCAATACAAATCCCTATATATTTTCCGGACCCAATTTCGCGTATCCAACGACACTCAATTGGCCCGTCCTCGACACGAAGCGTGGAATCAGATGCAAAGGGAAACCACGGCCACTTTGTATACCGCATAGAACGCGCAAGTATAGAGATCTTGCTTGGCAACGGGATCTTCCTGGCCCTTGATTCACGTCCCCCCCTCCAGTGTCATTTCGCGTTTTGCTGTGGATCAAGCTCGAGACCATGGCGGAAGCGTTCGAAGCGTACGCCTACGTGGTGACCGCGGGTGTCTTCGGCATCCTGTTCGCGGCCTACCTGTTCTGGGAAGTGTCCAAGGTCAAGGTCACGCGCCGCGGTGATGGCTACGCGCTGCTGGCGTCCGAGGTGCGCCACCAGACGGCTGACCGTCTGTTCGAGATCTTCTGCGCCATCCAGGAGGGCGCGCGCGCCTTCCTGCTGGCCGAGTACACGCTGTGCTTCGCCTTCATCATCGTCTTCGGCGCTGTTGTGCTCGTGCTCACGTCGTTCGTCAACAAGGACGGCAAGCAGTTCGACTGGCTCTTCGGCACGCTGAACGCCACGGCCTTCGCTGTCGGCGGCCTCACGTCCATGGCCGCTGGTTACATGGGCATGATGGTGGCTGTGTACTCGAACGCTCGTACGACGGTCTCGGCCATGAAGGAGGGCGCTCGCGGCTGGCGCGATGCCTTCAACACGGCCTTCCGTGCCGGTGCCGTCATGGGCTTCGGCCTGAGCTCTATGGCCCTGCTCGTTCTGTTCATCCTGATCAAGGCGTTCGAGACGCAGTACCCGCTGTCGACTGACTACAAGAAGCTGTTCGAGGCCATCTCTGGCTACGGTCTGGGCGGTTCGTCTATCGCTATGTTCGGCCGCGTGGGTGGCGGTATCTACACGAAGGCTGCCGACGTCGGTGCTGACCTTGCCGGCAAGGTTGTTGAGAACATCCCCGAGGATGACCCGCGTAACCCTGCTACGATTGCTGACAACGTCGGTGACAACGTCGGTGATGTTGCCGGTATGGGCTCCGACCTTTTCGGCTCGCTCGCTGAGTCTACGTGCGCCTGCCTGGTTATCTCGACGCAGAGCCCTGAGATCATTGGTGCTGGATGGCCTGCTGTTCTGTTCCCGCTTGTGATCACGGCTACGGGCATTTTCGTGTCTGCCATCATTAGCTTCCTTGCCACTCACGTGTGGCCTGTCAAGAAGGAGAAGGACGTCGAGACTGTGCTGAAGGTGCAGCTGTTCGGTTCCACTCTGCTCATGACTGTCCTTATCGCCCCCGTTGCTCTGTGGCTGCTGCCATCGACCTTCTCGATTGGTGCCTCATTCCAGGTCACTCCTATGCGCGCGTTCTATTGCGTTGCTGTCGGCCTTTGGGGTGGGTGCATCGTTGGTTTCGTGACGGAGTACTTCACTTCGCACAGCTACAAGCCCGTGCGTGAGGTTGCTCAGGCTTGCGAGACTGGTGCCGCAACCAACATTATCTATGGTCTTGCTCTTGGTTACAAGTCGGCTATCATTCCGATCACGATTATTTCTCTTGCTGTGTATGTTGGCTTCTCGATGGCTGGCATGTACGGTGTCGCTCTTGCTGCTCTTGGTTTCCTGGGCACGCTTGCTACTTGCCTGGCTATTGATGTGTACGGCCCGATCTGTGACAACGCTGGTGGCATTGCTGAGATGGCTGAACTGCCTGCTGAGGTTCGTGACAAGACTGATGCCCTTGACGCTGCCGGTAACACTACGGCTGCTATTGGTAAGGGTTTTGCTATCGGTTCGGCTGCCCTTGTATCGTTGGCTCTGTTCGGTGGCTTTGTTACCCGTATTGAGGAGAAGTCGATCAACATTCTGTCGCCAATCACGTTCGCTGGCCTGTTCATGGGCGCTATGCTGCCGTACTGGTTCACTGCCCTGACGATGAAGTCGGTTGGTGTTGCCGCTATGGAGATGGTCAAGGAGGTGAAGCACCAGTTTGCTACTATCCCTGGTCTTCTTGAGGGTCTGCCCGGACACGGACCCCCGGACCATGCTCGTTGCATCAAGATTTCGACAGACGCCTCTCTGCGTGAGATGATTCCGCCTGGACTTCTTGTGATGCTGTCCCCCATTGTTGCTGGTACCTTTTTCGGTGTGCACGCGGTGTCTGGTTTGCTTGTCGGTGGCTTGACCTCTGGTGTTCAGCTTGCCATTTCGCAGTCGAACACTGGTGGTGCGTGGGATAACGCGAAGAAGTTCGTTGAGAAGGGTTGCGTATCGATTGAGGACAAGGACGGCAAGCTTATTGTGCAGGGCAAGGGCAGCGCTATCCACAAGGCCGCTGTTATTGGTGACACTGTGGGTGACCCGTTGAAGGATACCTCTGGCCCGGCTCTTAACATTCTGATGAAGCTGATGGCTATCATTTCGCTGGTGTTCGGCGACTTCTTCAAGAGCATCAACGATGGCCGCGGTCTGCTGAACGTGCCTGGCGATGTTGTCGCCGATGTCGCTGTGGCACCCGTTGTGGAGGTCACGGCTGCTCCTCAGCTGTAAGCTTACTTTCGCTGAGTTCTGACTGCAAGCACACAGTTGTTTCCGGTTGAGTACGTTGAGAAAGCGTTGCCTGCGCTGTAGAGTGACAGAGGGGATGGAGTGCAGGAGTACCTGTTCTGTCGTCTTGTCATTTTCGTAGTGAGCGTGCATGGGTAGCTAGTAGTTGCAGTCGATGTGCCATGCGTTTAGATTGCAAATAGAGCTTGCTGATGCACGATATTCCTTTTGCTTTTGTTGTTGTCTTGGCTTAAAATTGTTGGAAGAAGATTACTACTACGTAGTATTAATAGTAGTTTGTAGTAGTTGTCGAAAAATCTATCAATAGTAGTACTACTAGTAGTATTAGTAAGTAGTACTACTAGTAGAAGAAGTAGCAGTTTTACTACTACTTTTGTGTTGTAATACTACTACATAATACTAATAATAGTAGGTACTACTAACAGAAATTACCGAATAATACCGGTACCTGATTCGTACCCTCTCAGTAACCAAATCGTAACCTTCCCGTAACCACTTCATATCTTCAATGACGCAACGTACAGAGAGTGGCGCGACATCGGAATCTACAAGAGTTTTAAGGACCTGCTGTAGCTGGAGATCAATGTATGGAAAGAGTGACAAAATGGAGTACACGAGGCTCGGCAACCCTCGTATGCCATCGGTAGCAGTTGTCTGTGGGTGGGTTGGAATGCATGGCGCGACACGCAGTGCAATACGGTGGTCAATTTGGTTGATCGACCCCACAGAAGCAGCAGCAGCTATAGCAATTATTGGTTTCATGCACTTTGTGTAGGGCGGGTCGTTCTTGATCGGAGGAGCCCGACACTCCATAGATATCCAGCTAGAACCGCAGCGCAGCAATTCACCTACTGTAGTGCATGCTCCACACAGTGTATCGGCTGGCGAATCTTTCGTTGCATTCCAAATCAATCGGTGACAAAGCGGTAATAGTGACCTCGTATTGTATCCCAAATTCAACAATGGCAGCTGACCGAAACTCACACCCCATGGTCCTCTCGCCGAAGCAATAACCCATATTCGCCTGTCTTCCAGATTTGATAATAAAATTATTTGCTTGGCCTCAAGCGATCGCGTGGTATTCGATAAGATGTACGTGTTCCTGAGGGTCTTCGATAATGCGCCTTCTCTTCGATGCTGACCAACACAGCCCTTAAAATTCCACGATAAAGGCTCTGCACACCGAACATACCAAATGGAAATGATGCGACGCAGCACTAGTCGTGGCTTCAGCTCATGAGTAAGATATAACTGCGTATTACGTTTCAGGCTGAAAAGATGCTGGCGGCTGAAAGTTTCAGCCGCCAGCACTTCGCCCACAGCCGCCCTTGCTGTTAATCTGCCCGCGCCACACCGAGAAAATGCGGAAATAGAGCTCAGGCCTAGGCTCATTCAGATGGTATGCCTGCCACATGCCAAACTTCAGTTTTCTCGAACACCGGCCGATTATGCTTTAGGTTTCTTCCCGAGCAAAAGCCGTGGCATATTAGCAACTTTCTGAGCCGAGCATCTGCGCTGCCGGACTGGCTCAAACCGGCATTGACTCGCGCAAAGTATACGAGCTGCGACTCGCGCCAAAACTCCGGCACATTTTTGCTTGCGCTGACGTCGAGAGGCTCGGCCGTCAGCAAGCGCGGCAAGCACTCGCCGAGTGCGTCGACACCACCGAGTGGCACTCGGTGGTATCGACGCCAGCGCGGTGTGCGAAGCGGACAGTTGCTGCTCAGTCTCGCGGTTCTTCGTGCTCGGACGACGGAGACTAGCGCCGAGTATCGACTTGCTCGCGCTGCATGCTTTCGGTCTTGGTTGGTGGTGGTTGAAGTGAACCAGCATGGTGGGACTGGCCAAAGCTTAGACTGGGGCTTTGTATGGCTCGATCGATCATCAGCGGTTGTGTAGGGGTGGGGTTGAAGCGGTGCGTTGGATTTCACCCAAACGGGGCGAACTGTGGGTATCACCCACGCAAACATACTCTGCGTAAGAGGATCGGGTAGCGTACTTAATCCGGAATTGTGGGTGGATTCAAGCCGCATGGTAAAGCACAGCACCTTTGGCGTGGGTAGAAGGCCTGCCACCCCGTGCTAACGTTCCATATTTTAATGAAAAGACCCACGGCCCGCTTGTTTTTTCGGCCAGTTGATCCTCCATAGACAGTGGGCCGGCGAGTCGAGGCGTACGTCGCCACGGGCGGCGTCGGCAGCGGTCAAGTCGAGTCGACAGCGTCGCTGACGTCGGTCTGAGCCGCTTAGTTGGGCAGTCGAACCACTTTGCAATTCCCCCCAAGCAGCACAAGCGAGTCTCGGAGCGCAGCAGGACACAACCATGGCGCCGAACGAGAAGGCCGAGAAGACGTTCCCCAACCACAAGGGCCACCCGGAGCATGAGATCGAGCTCAAGAGCTCGTGGATGCTCATCTCCAAGACGCACCTGTATCTTGGCGCCGTGCTCGTGTTCCTCGTCGGAATGCTCTCGGGCGGCGGCTACTACTACCGCGCGTCGCTCAACCTCGCCGAGAGCCTTGGCGCCACCGCCGTGGCGCAGCCATCTAATGGCCACTCCACTGTGCTGGTCACCGGTGGCCTGGGCTTCATCGGCAGCCACGTCGTGGAGGACCTCATTGCCAACAACTTTAACGTGCGTGTTTCGATGTCTTCCTGGCTTGCCTTGCCCACAATGTTGACTAATACCTGGTGCTTACTTTTGCACTTGCGCTCATGAGCAGGTTGTCGTGTATGACGACATGAGCAACGGCAAAAACTTTAATAAGGACGTCTCAGCCGTGCTGGTGAAGGATATCACTGTGGTCAACGATTTCTCGTACATCGTTCACAAGGTGCGCTTTCGTCTGCATTTTCGCCCCTGTCTTTATCACTTCAAGTGTTTCAGAACCTTCACCTGACCCGTCCATTTCGTGCTGTATGCAGATCGACTACGTGGTGCACCTCGCCGCTGCTATCTCTGTGGAGGAGAGCACGCGTCTGCCTGAGAAGTACCAGCGCATCAACGTCGAGGGCTCCCGCAAGGTTCTTGACTGGGCCGTAAAGAACGGCGTCAAGCGTGTTGTTGCCGCCTCGTCGGGTGCCACTTACGGGACCCCCAAGGTGGAAGGTCTGCCGCTGCGCGAAGAATCCGCGACTGGCGGAATTTGCGCGTATGCTACGACCAAGTTCGATATGGAGCATCTCATGGCTGAGTTCCACGAGCAGTTTGGGCTTAAGTCGACCGCTCTGCGCTTCTTCAACGTGTACGGACCCCGCCAGGACCCCCACTCGTCCTACAGCGGCGTTGTGTCGTGGTTCATGGAGCAGGCCAAGATCAACGGCACGCTGAAGGTGACCGGCGACGGCGAGCAGTACCGTGACTTCGTGTATGTGAAGGATGTGGCGCGTGCCATCCGAACTGCAATGCTTCTGAAGGATGATGATTTTGACGTGTTCAACGTGTGCACTGGTGTCAAGACCACGATCAACGATGTTGCCACTGCAGTCAAGGCCAAGTTTGGGTCGTCGGCTGACATCACGCATATTGCGTACCGCCAGGGCGATGTGAAGGAGTCTGTGTGCTCCCCTGTGAAGGCATCCACTAAGCTGGGATTTACGGCCTCATACGATTTCCCCACGGGCATCGGCGAGACCCGTGATTGGTTCCTGACTCTGTAAGAGCACATGACGACATTGCCAATGGTCTAGCGCGAAAGCGTGTAAGCTGTTGGTTGTATTGTACGTAGAGGGGGACAACGCTTCCAAAGTGTATAGGAAGCATAACCTCGTGCTTCTTCGGCCGGTGGTGTTGGGAGAGCAGCAGCATACACGTGCCACGTAAGCATTTTTGTTGTTGATATGACGGCAAAATAAAAAAAGCTGAAAATATATCCTTGGCTTGGTGTCAGTTCACTACAATACATGTCATGTACTACATGTACATCCTTGAGTATGGGTAGGTCGAGTGCGTGAACGTAGCACTTTAATGTGTGCGTCACCATGACGAACCAACTGATGCGATTCCCCTTTGCTGTGACCATCACTGCGCCGTCAAAGCAGCCTCTCTCCGAACGTTTCGTCTGGACAACAGACAGCGCGATCTTTGTGTGCTGTGTGTTCAGTTTGTGTGCGATTGGTGTACGCGCCCTTTCAGCTAGCGCCACCGCTTTTACGTTACACCCGCACACAAATCTTGGCCCCGGCCAGATATTAGTTGGGTGCGCGAAGTGAGCAGTGCGCGACTTCCTCCGGGCGAGCCGAGACCACTGCACGAGACGCACGATGCTGCCCACGCGCCATGGCCGCAACGGCCGCCCCGAGACGAGCTGGCTGCTGTTGCCCAAGTTCTACGTGTACGTGGGCGCGTTGGCCATCTTCGCGGTGGGCGCGCTCTTCGGAGGGGGCTACTACCAGACCAGCGGCGGCCGCAGCGCTATGACGCCGGTCTTCCGCCGCTTCGCGGCCCCGAAGCCTACGGTGCTGGTGACCGGCGGCCTGGGCTTCATCGGCAGCCACGTGGTGGAAGATCTGCTGGTCAACAACTTCGAGGTCGGCACTGGGGGCTGATTTAAGTTGGATCCAACTCAGACGCGAGACTGACGCGAGTGGCTCGGTGGTTGCTGCTGCAGGTGGTGGTGTACGACGACATGAGCAACGGCAAGAACTTCAACCGCGGCGCGGCCGCTGTGCTGGTCAAGGACATCACGGTGGTGGACGACTTCTCCTTCATCATCCACAAGGTGCGCTGGGTCTTATTCGTGCTTGTCTTTGTGCGGGCTGGAGGTGACGCCCCCCTGGGATTAACGCGGGGGTCTTTGATGTGTGCTGTTCGCACAGATTGACTACGTGGTGCACCTCGCCGCTGCCATCTCTGTCGAAGAGAGCACTCGACTCCCCGAGAAGTACGAGCGGATCAATGTCGAAGGGTCGCGAAAGGTGCTCGACTGGGCCGCCAAGAACGGCGTCAAGCGCGTTGTGGCAGCATCTTCAGCTGCCACCTACGGCACCCCCTTGCCGGAGAACTTGCCCCTCAGTGAAGAGACGGCCACGGGAGGCATCTGCGCATACGCCACGACCAAGTTCCAGATGGAGCACTTGATGAAGCAGTTCAACGAGGACTACGGTCTCCCCTCGACGGCGCTGCGCTTCTTCAATGTGTATGGACCCCGCCAGGACCCTCACTCGTCCTACAGCGGTGTTGTGTCGTGGTTCATGGAGCAGGCCAAGATCAACGGCACACTGAAGGTGACCGGCGACGGCGAGCAGTACCGTGACTTCGTGTATGTGAAGGATGTGGCGCGTGCCATTCGCACGGCGATGCTGTTGGGAGACGACGAATTCGATGTGTTCAACGTGTGCACGGGTATCAAATCCACCATAAAATCTGTTGCTGAGCGTATCGTCGAGAAGTTCGGGTCGTCCGCTGCGATCGTAAACGTGCCATTCCGCTCGGGTGACGTGAAGGAGTCGGTGTGTTCGCCCGTGAAGGCGACCAACAAGCTGGGCTTTACTGCGTCGTACGACTTTTCCGATGGCATCGGCGAGACGCGCGACTGGTTCTTGTCGTTGTAAGTGTGCCCGCAGTGATCTCAACGACAGCCCTTGTACGACTTTGTATGCTTCGAGCTTAGATTTTTTGCATGCGATAATTACCGTTCATACAAAAATGCACAAACAAATACACGACACTTGAATACTCGCGTTGACGCCAAAGAATGCAACCCCGGCGGACTGCACGTCCAGAAAGTATACGGCACGACGAGCATCGCATTGCGCCACACTTCAACGAGCCTCAAATGATTTTCTCGCATCCCGGATGCGTAACACAGATCGTCGCCACGCCGCAGCCTATCCAGCAATGCTGGAGCAGCATCGGGAGCCTCCTCCTGGGAAGGGCCCGTTTAACACCATGTGCCGCCGGAACGGTGTGGTGTCGCCGTCTGTGAGAACGTGCCACCGTCCTGAGAACGAGCCGCCTTCAACAGTGACCAGCAGCGGAGCACCATGGCGAAGGGTTCGTCACATGCCCCAGTCGGCTGGCACCCCCGAGGCTCTCTATGGTCGATGGTGCATTCACGCGCAGGTTCTGACATGGCGGAGGAATGAGCCGCCTCGCGTAGCATTCAATGCTCGCGCGGTCCGTCCGAGCGTGCGGTGGCCAGACCCAGCGCCTCTGGGCGGGGTAAACGCGCGGAGCTCGACACGAACGAGACCAGAAGAAGCGTCAGCGCGCAGCGAGAGGCACCGGCACGCCCAAAGGCGCCGACCTTCAGGCGGCCTGCGCTCGTTCCCTGCCACTGGAGGCCGTTGGCGCTGCTTGGCCCGCGCATAAGCGTCGCAAACAGTCCCGGTACTGTATGAAGCTCCTCCGTGAAGCGGCGGCGGCCTTTCTCCGACCTCAACAGCAGAGAGGCGGCTGTGGCCCATCCCTCGCCCCGCCCAAAACACCGTCTCCGCCCGCATGACTGGGCCCCAGTATGGGGCGGTGGCCATCCTCAGCACAACAGCCCGAAGCAGAGCGACAGCGTCGTCACTCAGTCGCTCATTCACTCGGCACCACTAAGAAGTCGGCGCGTCGCCTCCAGAGTCTCCAAGGAGCCAGCCACTGCCTGGCTGCCTCCCCGCCCGCCTGAACCCCCCGCCCTGCCCGGCACTGCAGAGCGAGCGAGCGAGAGAGAGAGAGAGAGAGAGAAACGCCGCCGTGCATGGAGACCGACCGCCTCGACGTGCTGGCCAATGCTCCGGCCGATTCGCTGCCCACCCAGACGGGCGCCTTCATCTCGGTGATCAGCTGCTCCGTCATCGTGCTGTCCTTCCTCCTCAAGCGCAAGTGGCGGCGCCACCCCAACCCGATCATCTACTGGAAGGCCGTCGTCGACTTGCTCTACGCGCTGCGCTTCCAGTACAGCTGGGACGTCTACACGAACCCGCTCGGCTGCCGGGCGCTCGCCACGCTCACTCAGTTCTGCATCTTCTCGTCCGAGTGTTGGTTCCTCTGCATGTCCTTCAACCTCTACCAGTGCTCCACGAACCCCTTCACGAACCTCAAGCAGAACTCGCAGTGGTACCACACCTTCTCCTGGGGCGTCGGCGCGCTCTTCGCCGCGCTGCTCTGGGTCTCCAGCGTCGAGTTCGACCCCAAGGTCCACCCGGCCTGCTTCGTCGACGAGACGCTCACCGACGAGCTCGTCATGTACTACGTCGTGGTCATTCTCGCGGTGCTCTGTGCTGTGGTGTTTGCAGTCTTGGAAACGCAAACGCACCCGTTTCGAGGCATGAAGGAGGCGCTCAAGGCCAAGAAGGACGTGATTCGCAGCGCCAGGATTTTCACGGTGGCTTACATCATCTACCAGATTATTCTCATCTCGTTCTGGATCGCTGATATGCTAGTTCTCGATGACCACCCGCGCGCTCTACATCTCGTCCGAGACGCATCATCATTTCTCCAGACGTCAAAAGGATTGATTGATTTGGTCATTTGGGTAGCCATTAATGGACTGCCGCACGTGGATTGCCGTGCTGGCCGATTGCGTGAAACTTTTGACAGTGATCGCTACAGCGACATCGACATTGATCTTCAGCCCCAGCTTAATGTTGCGCTGCGGAAAGAAGTCCTTCACTTCACCACAAGAGGCATCGTAGCAGCATCGTCGAACACACCGATGGTTACTGACGGCCGGCGCGTTGCGCATCTTCGTCTGCACGAGCTTGGAATGACAGTTTGCTTCGACGACTATAGCCCCTCATCTTTCCGCGACATCCGACAGGGCTTCGGTATCAACGAAACGCTGTACAGAAAGGCATTTCTAGCGACGTGCCACGAAAGACTTCAGTCTGGAGGATCCAGTGGTGCCTTCATGTTTTACACTGCCGATTATGCATATTTGGTGAAATCAGTAACAACCAGCGAGCGTAATGTGTTGTTGGATATGCTTCCAGCATATATTCGCCACATGAAGCAAAATCCAGACTCGCACTTGACACGGTTCTATGGTTGTCACTCCATTGAAATGTATGGTCAAGTTTTCAGCTTCGTTGTGATGGGAAACGTAATCGGTCGTACGAGTATGCACCAGTTTTTCGACATTAAGGGGTCGTGGGTTGATCGCAACGCTCCGGTACGTGCTGTCGATGTGCTGAAAACATGCCAGGTTAAAGACTAATCGTATCCTTTGAACTGAAAATTACAGGCGATTCCTCCCGGAAAGACCGTCATCTGCACGTACTGCAGTAATGCTTTTCAGTACGGTACGAACGATAGCTGTGAGTACAGCATACGTGGTAACCATCTGCCCCATATTGTACTGAAAGATAACGACTTTCATCGCAAACTACGGGTGCCATCGGATACAGGTGAGCGCAACTCCAGTAATACTTTTTCTTAACTACACTCTGACTGACAATTTTGTGGCGTATATTTTAGCGGAAGAACTCGTCCACCAACTTGAAAGTGACAGCAACTTTTTGCGTGAGCAAGGCATTATGGATTACAGCTTGCTTTTGAGTGTGCACAACACTAAATATGTTGTAGAACACTCTGTTATGGATACCCGAAGGCAGTCACCGACGAAGCGCAAAGTGAACTACCCAGTGTGTCACCCAGACAATGGCGACTCTTTTCTGTCGATTGTTACGGATGGCGCTGAAGTCACTGAGGTCTCCAGTGACGAGGATTTGGACGAAGTTGAATCGGGCAACCGAAGAAAGTTCAGCCGAAATTGTCGTTATTCAGTGGTGAGCCAGTATGATGACAGCACCGTGACAATCCAGGATGACACACCGCTGCTTGGTCGCTCATTTCATCGCTACAACTCTGTGTCGTACGGCCTGGCCGATATGGCATCCCGTACGGTTGATGACTCGAAGTGGATCGGCACAAGGACTGTTGAAAAGCGTGGCTACCAGGCATGTGTTGTCGTTGGCCCGGACTATTATACCCTTGGTGTGGTGGACATGCTACAAACGTGGACGTGGGGCAAGCGAATGGAGCGATTGTGGAAGACCCTGGTGTTGCGTCACGATCGCTTAGGCATTTCAGCAGCCCCACCCCGATTGTACGCTCAGCGCTTCCAGCGCAAAATGCGTGATATCTTGATGGTATCGTCGGCATCGGTTAGTTTCGACTCCAACTAAAGTATGGGGTTTTCAATAGATAGAGTATGTATTGTGGAATAAGGAAAAGTATGACCATTTGCCGATTAGTTCCATGTAGCTTCGGGTCGTCTGAGGAGCAACACCGTGTATTACGCCTCAGCAACCATCATATCATACTCCTGCAGTTTTTGGAGAGCTTGAAAAGCAGACTGTGTGATGAGATTGTAATCTAGCTCACCCATCTCGTCCGGGTCTGAAAGAGCCATCAACGAACGCAACTGACGATCAGATATCTCCGGGACGGCGTTCCGAATGGCCCCAACGACTTCTTCTCGCACAAGTACCCCTCTACGACTCTCGTCGACTGCTTCTAGCGCGCGTGATAGTGATTGTTCGAAAGTGTGTTGGTTCAGATCCAATACCGTGTAGTACTCGCTCGTCTTTCGATATCTCTGCAGGTAGGCTGCATAGGCTTGCTGGCTGTCGACATTGGTTAGTGCAACTACCATTCCTGACACTTTCACCGCAAACCTTTCGTAGTTGACAAAGCCCGTGTTATCTTCCTGGGCCTCAGCCATAACAACGATAATCTGTAGCCGTGTAAGACCGACATCAGCGGCACGGAATAGACGGGTAATCTCAGCTACCGTAAGCAAACCGGTGCTTTCGCTGTCTCCACTCGCAAACACCTCCAGGAGGTACTGTGCTATCCACTCCGGATTGCTGTGGGCCTCGGATATTCCTTGGACATACGTGTCTTTCAACACCGGAAAGCAGATTGGAACAAAGTCAGGGTAGACGACAATGTTCGGATCATCCTCAGCAATGGGGGCTTCAGACATGAGGACGTTCACCTCACGCCTTGTCAGCCCCAAATCAGCATCTCGGATCGCATCCATGAAGGCTGGCCGAGAAAGAGCGCCGATCTCATCTTTGTCAGCACGCTGGAATGTTTCGCGCAAAATGCTTTCCATTTCGTCCTGCATCATGCCATGGAGGAAAAATTCCGTTTCACGTTTGCTAAAAGATTCGATTCGCGCCAGTCGCTGGGTATGGGTAGCACGAAGCTGCAGTAGTGCCTGAATGCCTAGTGGCAGGAAGTCTACAAAAACGAGCACATGAGATCATGGCACACGTTCCATATGATAGGTGTGTGGGACTAAATACCTGCACAACTGACGATGCTTCCTTCATTTTCATCCGCCTCGGCGTAGAGGGCTTTAAGCTCGATAGGGGAGAGCTGCAGCTGCTCGCCAACCCCATCAAGTATCTGCATGTTAACCATAACAAATCTTTCTTAGCAAACATTGATTCATTTCTATGCGATAACTAGCTGTACCTGCTTGAACTGTTCGTAAACGACCATGCCTCCATCTTGCTGTTGTGCGTCGTTGAAGGCAACGATCAAAAACTCCTTGATGGCATCCTCCTCCATTTTAATGTACGTTGGCGTCAAAGCGCTCAATGTTGCATCATCAGCCGCTTTGTTAGCCCCACTTTGCTTCGCGACGAGCTCTTTGAAGTACTGCGACCCGAAAGCGTAGATGGCTTCCTTTGTCTCGACTTTGCCTTGCTGCCGGAGCACTTCGCGAGTAAAGTTGCGCAGGATATCAGGAAAATCAGCAGGAATCTGCATCGGCTTGGCGTACTTGGACGCCATGGTTGGGAGGGGCAATGGAGGCGACGATTTACTTGTGAGCTCGAAAAGTCGCAAATCCGTAGATATGAAACGCATTCCCAAGGTAGCAGTTGTGAGGATACTGCTTGTCAACAAGTTGCTGATGGGTGATTAGTTTTTACCACTACACTTGTATTATTTATCTCATAGTCGATCAGAATGAAGCGATTAATCATGCAGATGTTCTCGATGCTCGGCTATGATGTGATCGTGCCATCACGCGATGTCTGACCAGTACAAGAAGGGTTACGCGCAGACGATTGTGTACATGTATCAGGGGCATGTCAGCTCTTTGTGTGCATTTCTCGACGCCTTCACCATTGATTTCGGCATTTGAAACGATATTGAAGGCATCGCTTGCAAGTCAATGACAACCTGATTGGCTTGAGTCACGCGCGCATTAACATAAGCGATGTCATTAGTAAATGACACGTGGTCACCGTGGGACGGCAGCACAGATCATCTGACAAACCGCAAGATTAGTGAATAGCAATGCACCAGCGGGACCAATGTTGATCGCTGCCTTGTCACCGATAGGCAATTGTGAGCAGAAGGTCATCACTTGGTATTCGCTTCTGTCAGCTCATACAGGCCAGCTCTTGATTCCAACCGGAGTTCGCTCTCAGTTTTCAATTCACCTTTCATCGACCAAGTCTGTTTTACGACTACACCAACTATGGACAACCCGAAAGTCCCACCACTGTCGGTCAACTCACCCAGCAACTTCCGAGAGCTCAAGACCCCAGATTCCCCAAATACACTCGAAGATGGAGCTCTACGCCCAGGAGGGCCACCGAATATTTACAGCCGTGAGACGATTGGCATTCTGATCCAATATGGCGCGCTGGGGGTCATCAACGGCACCATCTATGGCTTGGTGTACCCGTTCCTCAATAACTACCTGCGAATGTCTGGCACAGCCACAGCGTCAGCAAAGGTGCTTGTTCGAATCCCGTGGAGCTTCAGGATGTTCTTTGGCATCCTCTCGGATTGCTTTCCAATTTGGGGCGATCGTCGCCGTCCGTACATGGTGCTGGGGTGGATTTTCGCGACAATCTGCCTGGTGCTTATGGTCATTTTCCCGACGGGTGACCCATACTATGGTGACCCCGACCTCGCTTACGTTTCTGCTACCAACCTCACGAGTGATCAGGTAGCACTCATCAATGAAGATGCCCCAGAGGGCGGAACAAAGTACATTCTGCTTATGATTTTTGCAAATCTTGGAATGACCATGGCAATCGCCGCATCCGATGGTGTGGTTATTGAGTTCGCTCAGCGCGAACCAACTGAAGTTAGGGGCTCAGCGCTCACAATGATGCAGGTATTCAAGCAAGTCATGTCGATCCTGTCGTCTGCCATGGTCGGTTTTGGACTTAACGGTGAAGACTTCGGGGGCTCCTTCTCCCGTTCGATGAGTGTAAATGCCATATCTGCAGTTTGTGCTGGTGCAGCACTCATCGCAACTGCGTCTTCCTGGTTGTTCGTGGCTGAGAACAAGGAACCTGCGAAGTCTTTCCGTGATTACATGCGACTGTTGTTTGCTTACTTCAGCATCGTGTGGTTTACCAGCTCATCGCTTTCCGGTTCTTCTATTTCGTGTTCTCGCTCATGAGTGTGACGGCTGTCAGTCCCATTGAAAGCCTATGGGCTAAGGTGGAACCTGTCAACGATGCTATCTCCAGTATTCTCGCGGCTCTCGTTTCTGCAGTATCACTTTACGTGATCAAGCGATGGGGTCTCACCTGGAACTGGCGCACCATTATCGTGATCACGCAACTATCGGTTGTCTTCGTGGACTGTTTCCCAACCTTTTTCACGATCTGGGATGTTTACCGTAGCCAGTGGATGTGGCTGGGTCCGCCTCTCCTTGAAGAAGTCCCCAGCACGATATCCAAGATTGTATCGCAGTACGCAACCATCGAGATTGTAGAAGGTGGTAATGAAGCCGCGGTTTTTGGTCTAATTACCACTTGCCAAACGATTGCTTCACCGTTTGCCACAGTCATTTACAAGAACATTGATGCACATTTCGACACAAGCAAGGCATATTTCCAGGTAGATGATACGTACGTGCGCAACCAAGTAACCTATTGTTACCTCATTGCATACGCTTTCCAGATCTGTTCAGTTGCCTGGGTAATCCTGCTGCCGCGTCAAAAGGCTGAGACACTGGAACTCAAGCGCACTGAAGGGAAGAATCAACTGGCTGGTGTCGTCACTATTGTGGTCTTCACCTTCTGCTTTGTTTGGTCTATCATGACGAATCTCATGACCATTTTTCCGTCCACCTCCTGCTTGACGATCGCGGGGGGAACTGGGTGTTAGTTGCAGATTACTATTCCGACGACGACGAGTTCAGCTTGTGGTGTAAGTTTTAGCTCTATAACTTTTGCACAATGGCATTGGAGTTCTAAATAACCTGGTTTGTACCGCCGTTGAGGCACACCAACAAGACAGTCTGTACCACTGTGGCCCCTATTTCAGCTAAATAAAATCCTCTTCTTCTTCATCGTCATCAAAGTCCTTTAATTTGGTGGGCGACGCAGACTTGGACCGATAAATGGCTGCTGTTCCTGAAGAATCGTTCTCCGACATCTTCTTTGGGGAGACAGGTGCCACTGCTCCAGGAGCAACTTTAGCACCTACGCCCACCAGGTTGGGGCTCTGTGGTAGATGCAGTTCCACCTCTTCATCCGAGTCATCAATATTCCACGCCGACGTCGGTGTGAGAGCCTAAATAAGTGAACAAAACAGTGACGAATTAGTACTGGGTTTGCAAGCGACAAGTAAGGAACAAATGTTGGCGCACCAGTTCAACATAGCGTCCGACCTCCCCTCCCGAGTGCCTCGTCTTGAGCAGTACAATAATACCCAAAATGGTGACGCACCCGCCAATAGTAAACATGAGCATTTGCGTCCGAGTCATACTAACGTACTCCTCGAAGTACATGATGCCGCCCAGCACACTCATGAGAATCCAGAAGCTCTGATAAACTGGAATCACCACCAGCGCATCAAAGCGGGCCAGTCCACCGTTGAGAAAGTGGACCTGGAAACCCAAGCAAGCCCCCAGACCTGCCACAATAACGTACGATGTGAACTGGGTGAACATGTACCAACCAGAGTCACCCCAGATAGCACTTTTCAGCAGCTCAACCGTCGACTTTGCAAGGAGTACCGACTGGCCTCCAAACGTCCCAGCAATTCCGCCGTAGCAAATAATGTGGAACAACCCCTCTTCAAAGTTGTGGGTGCGTTCAATGTAACGACAGAAGAAGAAGAGTCCGCCTAGAAAGCACACGATCAGTGTAATGTATGCATACATGGCTGGCTGCTGATAGAGTCGAATGAGATCCTCTAGCTCATAGGACGGTGTACTGTGTCCTGCGAAGATCACAGTCAAAGTGACACCAATGAAGATGATAGCGGTTGCAAGAAGATTCTCTCGAGTAACTTTCTCCTTGTGAAAAATCGGCGCAATCAGCATATTCCACACGAGCGACAGAGCAGCAAGAGGTGCAAGTAGGGTCTGTGGGGCCATGCCGAATGCGACGAAGTCAAGCAGCGATCCGAGACAGACGAGCCCGAAGCCCAGCATCCATAGCGGCTGCTTGAGCGTGGTCTTCTTGACTTCAGCCACGTCGTTTCGCGACATGGAGAGTTTCTGCAGATTGATACCTACGGAGTTGAGCACCGAAAAGACGAGCGAGATGAGGAAGCCGGCCACCCACATGCCGACGGCGGGGCCGGAGTAGGCGACCTTGAAGCACTTGTTGCCCTTCATCTCGACCTCAGCCTCGTCGAAGGTCGAGCACATGCCCGTGAGTCCAGGACACTGCGAGTGCACCGCGGTCTGGCACGACGCCAGACACACCTTAGAGTAGTCCCGCCCCACCTCGCACACGGGGAAGTGCACGGCGCACTCCATGCGGCGCAGGAAGGCGCCGCAGGGGCTGCTGATGTTGCCAAGGTCCATCGTCTCCACGACGGCGACCAGCTGCTCGGCACCGAGGTCCGCGTACTGCTGCAATGCGGTCAGCGGCGACTCGCTGGCGTTGACGCTGCTCCAGGCACCGAAGGCCCGACGCGCCGCGTCGTCCAGCTCCTCGTACGAGGGTTCGCCACCGCAGACCGCGAACGACACGTAGGAGCAGAACTCGAGCCCCGACGGGGTGCCGCATGTGGTCGGGCACTCGTCAGCGGCGGCGGAGACCAGCAGCAGCGCGGCGCAGGCCAGCGGCAGCCGGCACATGGGCGCGGGCGGTGGCGAGAGCTTTAGTGAGCGGCTCCGTTCAGGTGCAACTTGGCCCAAAATAGTTTTTGATTTTGTTTTTCGAACCGACCCAAAATAGAGCGCTGATAAGATCTAAGGGGTGGATGTCCCCCCTCAGATCTTATACGCGTACGTCAGTCGCGAAGCAGCCAGCACAGCATGGGGAACACCGGGAGCAGCGCCGCCGGCCGCGCGGGCGAGTGGAAGGGCCCCTTCAGCGACGACGTACGGCGGGGGGCGGCTGCATGGAGGGGAAGGGGATGGAGCGTAACCTGTGCTGCTGTCTGCTGCGCAGGAGTACGAGTGCTTGAAGACCAAGTTCCACGAGACGGTGGCAGCGGCACCGTCGGAGACCGCGGCGTCCGCCAATCTGCAGGTGCATAGTGGCGGGTTCTGGCTATATTTGGGCTGGCAGTTGGGTGCTGAGAGTACGTTGATGTGCTGTAGACGTGGCTGCAACTGCCGCTGTCGGAAGCTGCACCCGAGGAGCTCACGGCGCCGAGTCGTCGGCTGGGCGCCGCCTTCTACCAGTTGTGTCAGCGGCAGAATGACGGCGAAGCTCCGGGCAAAGCGGGAAAGCTGCAGATGATGAACTTTGCGCAAGGAGGTGGGCAGTAGACAGTTAGGCTGCCTGCACGTGGTTTGGATGTTGATGTGGTTCAAATTGTGCGTGGACTTGTAGTGGCGCAGTGCGTGCGTGCGTCGTCGCAGTCCGTGTGTCGGTCCCTCTTTCGACTGTTCGCAGCCAATGCAGATGCCAATGCCATGGCGGAGCAGGAATTGAGCCAACTGCTCTTTGCCTGCTTGGTGATGGCGGAAGGTGATCGCGTTGAAGATGTCGACCGCATGGCCGATGTGGCGAAGACACTCGCCCGCGCTGCAATGCCCCCGTCTGCTGGAGCTACTCAAGCATCTAGCGATGACTTTGTTCGGTGGATCGGATCCCAGTTTCCTCTACTGTACACCATTTTCATGTCGTGGATGGTGCGCAAGAGCTTTGGAGCGCTCACCAAGCCGTCGTTTGAGACTCCCCGGTTGTCTCACAAGAGCGGCATTTTATCAAGGTATGGAGACAACGTATCACTGGTTCTAAGGCTGATCGCCTAGTGACTCTGTTTTCACACTACGTGTTGTGCAGATCCCATTTCGTGGCTTTATCTGCTGTTACAACGTCAATCCAGACGTCGCTGAGCCGACTATATACCAGTGCACAAGATGGACTGAGTTTTAACCGTCTGAGCTACCACCTTCTTGGGTACTCTGGACCAACACTGATGGTCATTCAAGACACACAAGGAGGTAAATGTGTTCATATCCTGCATCAAGTTAGCTTCTGGTACTAACCTGTTTTGAGGTAGCCGTGTTTGGTATGTTTTGTGATACTGAGTGGAAGGAATCAAGTCGCTACTACGGAGGCAATGGGTGCTTCCTTTTCCAACTGGCCCCTGAAATAAGTATTTATCGAGTATCGGCAAGCGGTGCCAACGAAAACTACATGTACCTGAACTCGAAGGGTTTTGCACTACCGCGCGGGCTTGGCATGGGTGGGTCAACCGACAAATTTCGATTGTTCCTCAGTGAAGACTTGGATGAGCACAGTTACACGACGCCAAAGTGTCTGTCCTTCGAGCCAGGTCGGCTGTCGTCCGGCGAGCAGTTCGTGGTTGACGCCATTGAGATCTGGGGGTGCGGTGGTGAGGAAAGCGAGCTCGGCCAGAAGGCGCACCGGCAGGAGACGGCTGATCTCATTAACCGCGCCCGGAAGGTTGATAAAGCCCAGTTCCTTGGTAGCGACTTTGACAAAGAAATGTTCCTAGGAAAGACGTTCGGGCACGGCACGGATAAGGCTCGCATTGCCGACGACGAGTCTTGATCTGCCGTTGCAAACGGGAGCCTGACAAGAAGCGCAGCCAACTCAGTTTAATATCACAACATGGAAAGCGTATGTCTGATTAGCGTTTCCTTCAAACTTCAAACTTGCGTGACTAATTAGAATTATCAAACACTGTGGGCACTATTCGCCCATATCGGCGTCCTCATCTTCGTTTCCATCATGATCCTCATCATCCTCGTCATCAGCATCCATTTCATCTTCGTCATCATCGACTCCCTCCTCATCGTCCTCGTCGTCTTCATCTTCTTCGTCTCCTTCCTCGCCTAGGTCTCCCTCGTCATCATCATTCTCATCGTCACCGTTCACATTCTGGTCATAATGGCAACGACGTGGGCCATCAAGGACGTTGCAATTTTCTTCGTCATGGAAGTCGCCGCGGAAAGTACTGCACACTCGCAGTTTGCCTTGCTTGGTGCCGTACAAGAATCCACCACCACATATCGGGCTGAACAAAGCAATATTAACATCATCCATTGCGCTCTCCACATGTGAAAGCAACGCCATGTCTTCCCATCGATAAATGCGCGTTACACGATGAACCGGAAATTCAGTCTCGCTAGAGCACAAAAAACAAAGCATACTTAAATCAGTGTACCGAAACAAAGCCTCATTCGGGGACCGCGTGCCACTTACCGCTGTATACGATCTCGAACACCATATCCGAGCAAGACGTACGCTGAAGTTGGCGATATTTTTACCGAGGTTACGCCACCCGCTGCCGTCTCAGCAAGATGGCAAGTCTGAATGACGCGACCAAGCTGTTCAGGATCCAGGGATACCAATGCTAGCCACGTGGACTGATTTTCGGATGATAATCGACCTCGACGATTGCGCTGGTTCCTAGTGAACCGTGTCCGACTAAGAGCGATGTTTGGTCGAATCTGGGAATATCGTTGTTGAGGTACGGCAGTGGGTGCTGCAGCAGTATTGCGTGCACTCTCAAGTGCCGTCGTGTAACGCTGAATGCTATGTGGAGGATGCAGCCGGGGTCTCACGCGCCGTATTTGCTGATTCATATACTGATCCATCGTGAGGGAAAGGTCCGCAGCGGCTGACTGCAAAGCTGCCAGCATGTTAGGCGCGCCCGTGTGCATACCCGAGATAGGAACTAATCGTGGCGGCGGTGGATGGATGGGTAGGGATAACGGCATCGTCGCCGGTAGTGTTTGTGGCGTAGCGGTATTATTTCTTGAGGCGCGCGCTGCAGCTCCAGAGGAAGAGCTACTTTCATTTGATGTCGTAGCTTGCGGATTCGATACTGATACGTCGTTAACATCGTCGCTTGGGCTGATGGCACCACCAACTGTCTCTTGCGTTGCTGGTACCGAAGATAAAATAGTCTCCAAATCTGTGGTGGCTTCGTTTTCAGCTTCCATCTCCACTTCTTTTTCAGCTTGTCGTAAGGAAAAATCTGCACATATTGCCAAGTAGCGACCACAGCGAGAAATGTCGAATCCACCGTCGTTGTAAATGAGAGCGTGTGAAAGAATAACACGGCTGTTGTTCATTGCTTTCTTTGTCAGCAAAGGTTCCGGTGATAGCGCCCAGGAAGGATCGAAGTCCCACATTGTAAGCGTGACAGTTAGGTCAGAAGGTGGAGCTTGGCCCTGCGGTCTCTGAAAAATCAAATGCAAGGGAGAAAGCAATGTTATGACACAGATTGCAGCGAGCACGATCCCACGTCATAACGCACCACATAGCGTTCATTTGCTTCTCCAACCATAATTTTAGACGGATCAGGTAAAAATGTCACGGAACGTAGAGTTTGGTAACTGAACATTGCGATGCGAGGGCATGTGTGCTGCAATAAGAAAGCATATAACGTTATCCCCTCCAACACAAATTGAGTTTAAACATTTTACACGTACCTGGTAGTCCCATGTGTACACACATGTTCCACTGGCAATCGCCAAAATGTCACCAGAGGGGTGAAACGATATTGAAATAATCGCGTGGCGCAGTGTGGACACATATAGACAGCGTCCAGTCTCGATATCCCAAAAGCTGGAACAATGATGCAAGCGGCAGGCGTGTCGAATGAGTAACTGCAGCGCGTCTTCATAAGCTTCCATACGTACCGAACTTGAAAGCCTAGACATCCAGACGCTACATAACGCGGGTCTGTTGGATGAAACTTAACACTCCAAGGCGTCCGTGGATGGCCCACAAGCGTCTGCACGGACACATCATATCAGTCACTCCATACCAGCAATTGCCTAACAAGCGGGGTCAACTGTACCTGCAACACTTTGCCCGTTTCGATGCATATAATCTTGACTGTGTGATCGCCGTGCGTTGACGCAAACGTTTTGCTGCACCAATCCAGAGAGTAATGCAAATCAGTATCATGACACTATGTCCAATGCAGCTCCCTCTCGCGACGCACCCGTCCGGACTGATTGCAATGGAGATCGTGGACTTTGTCGTTTGCGGCAGTTCAAAGTACCGACTCTGGTGCTACACACCACACACAACACTGTCAGCTCGCCTCCCGTCTAGTGACCCGTCCCTCCACTGCAGCAGCGCGCACCTTGAAGGCGCTTTCTCTCTCGGCCCAGAAGTTCTCGTCCCTGTCTTCCCCGACGGCCCGCACGGTCTTCTGGCGCCTGGCGCCGCCGAACTCGCGGCGCAGCAGCACACTGGCGATGTTCTGCTGGTTCTTGGCGTGGCGGAAGGAGTTGGGCACGCCCGGCGGGTCCAGGTCGGCGGCGGCGCGCTGCCAGACCTTGGAGTCCATGGCGGGGGCGCGCGGGGGGCTGCGCGGAGGGGCCTGGAGGGGGGGGGAGTTTCGGCCACGTGGGCGGCGGCAGACGCGGCGGATTCCTGTCACTCTCTCGCGACGAATGAGACACCGATGCGCAGGTCAGGCGCGGGCGGATGCGGCGGGGGCGCGGAGGGCGGCGGCGCGCGAGTTCCCTTGGCGTGGAGGGGCGCGTCCTCTTCCGGCGCGCGGCGACTTGTTCTCTACCTTGCGCGCTCGATCACCTTCGGCATAAACGGACGGGATTGGCTGGAGCAGACTGGTGCCACCAGACGGTGGTCCGCCGCCAGTTGGTGGCGCGAACTGGCGAGGATGCGGTAAAGTGCGCACGTGGGGGGACCGTAAGTTTTTGCTCGCACTGGTAAGTACGACATCAATCCGGTGCGAAATCGAGCAGCGACCGACCACGAGGTCGTCGCGGGTTTGTATCGCCATCCTGAGTACTTCGAAGTATGAAGTTGGCTGGGATTCACAGCGCACGCAACATCGACAGCGTTTTAGCCAACTACTGTACGTAGTGCTGTGGTAAAAGGCGTATATAGGTTGAGTGGGGGCCGTGTTGAGGAAAATGGACAGACGTCACGTTACCAGGTTTCAAGGTGGCAAAAATCCGCTCTGTAACGAAGTAAACTCCACGCCGTGTTTATTTGGGCGGGAAGCGCTTGTCGTCGCGCGTTGAAGCCCTCATACCCGCGGAAAACGACAAATTAATCCATACAGGGCGACAGTGTTTCTTGGCACTGGAGCCGGGCGCACGTTTTTGTTTGGGGGACAACTTCAAGGTGCCGCCGTCACTGCAACTCCAGCCGGTATCGCGCCCTTGGCTCGGAAAGCAAAGGGGACGAGGCGCCAGCGCGGAGGAAGCCTCCAGAAATGCAACTCAGTGAACAAGTTTCCACGTCGACAACAACTGAGCAAACCAACAAGCGAAGCGACTACCGCAGATTCGGAGCGATGACACCGCTGCAGTCCAAGAACGACGAGGTTCGCCAGCAACAACAAGTACCCGCTGCTGCTGCCACTACAGCAACCTAACGGCCGTGTCCGATGTACCACTTCAGTCGCAAAAGCAGACTATCCTGCACATCAATGGAAGCCTCACCCACAATTCCGTGACAGACCGGGTCGCCGCCAAGATGGTTGACCACTTGACGCACCACTACCGCTGGCACATCTGCAACGGTAGCAATCCGGTGGGCGAAGTGGATAAACCTGAGGACGTTCTCAACATCGAGGAATGTGACGTGTGGAGTAGTAGTCTGCCCAAGTTTGACCGCGAGACCATGACGCGCGTCTGGAGGGCGCGCCACGGCAGCGAGGACGAGGAGGACCTGAAGGCGTTCAGGCCCATCAAGGAACTGGCTGAGCAGATGCTCCGCGCCGACTTTCTTGTCATCACGAGCCCTGTGTGGAACTTCAGTGTTCCATACGCACTCAAGCAGTACATCGACTGCGTGATCCAGGCTGGGCTCACGTTCCATGACAAGGATGAGGAAGGGCCTTCGCGCCCGTATTTTAAAGGACGGCCGCTGATCGTGATTTCATCCTCAGGCGGCAAGGCCCCACCAGCGCACGAGGATTACGTGTTTCCGTTCCTGTCACGCATATTCGCCATGTGCGGCTTTGATGATGCGCACCGCGTGGCCATCGAGGGCCTTGCGATGTACGACAAGGAGGAATGCTTCCAGAACGCCGTCCGTGAGGCGAACCGCATCGCTGACGAGGTGGTGCAAAACCACAAGCTGCGATTGGATATGAACTATGTGTGAGCTGGACGGGTGAAGCGCGGCAGAGCAGTGGCGATCGTATTTACTGGAATTGTGTTTATCGGCAACCACACCATTGCTACAAATGACAAAAAAAACGATGCATCGTTTGTGTTAGTGCTGTTCTCGATGGGAACGAGTGCCTATTATTTTTGTTGTTGTAGAGATGAACTCCAGGCGAGAACCTCCTCAAGTTGAGCCTCAACGGTTGAAGCCACCCACCAATTGGCAACAGCTGACAATCGGGCCTCGTCGTTGATGATTTCTTCACCGCCGAGGCGGTTGCCTGACCACCGAGGTGATACACCAAGCGTGTACGGCACACATGGCAACCAGCAAACGACGACCAGCTACTGCACATGTATTAGTAGCCACGAGTACGAGGCTTTTGACTTTGCCATTCGACCTCGCAACACAGGAGGATCCCTTCACAGTGAAGTGAAGTTCACTCCAGGACCGTGGCTTGCGACAGCTCGTCAAAGCGCGTGCATCTTCGGCTTGACTCGAGCCTTGAGGGCTCAAACCTGACCACGTCGTCGAGTCAATCGCCGCCAAGGTGGTCGACCGGCCGCAGCAGCCGTCGTCCCGAATTGGCTGTCGCCAAGCCGGGCTCACTTCAACCGGCAAGATGCGATTCGGCCCAGCAGATTCGGCCCTTTGCTGTCCCCACGTTCGCCCCGACCTTCACTCGGTCTGAGTACACGCCGTGTTTCGCACGAAAAGGGTGCGACAGCCCTTGCCACGTACCCCCGCGGTTTACGTGAAGCCAAGTTCAATCCGGGTCTTTGTGACTCGCGCGCATACTGAATCGCAGTGATTTCGCATCCTGCTTCTCTTCCCCGCCTCGACGCGCAGTCGCCGTCTTCCTCCGCCTGGAGCAGGTCGACCAGATCGCGACCCGACGAGCGAGCGGCGAGGCGGCAGAGCAGAGCGGAAAGATCCGACGACCGCCAGAGCGACAGCCATGGGCGCGGCCAACAGCGTGCGCAAGCTCACGGTCGACAGCATCGCGCTGCTGGAGCAGCTGGAGCCCAACGCCGCCGAGCTGGCGGCCAAGCGCGCAGTGCGCCGCCGCGTGCAGCAGCTGCTGCGCCTGCAGTGGCCCACGTGCCGCGTGCTGCCCTTCGGGTCGTCCGAGAGGTGCGCGCAGCTGTGGCAGTGACAATGGGGGGGGTGAAGCGCTCGAGGACTGACGGACTGACGGTCGTGTGGTGTTGTGCAGCGGCCTGGGCTTCGGCGGCTGCGACGTCGACCTCGGCATCTACTTCGAGGACGTGGCCGTAGACGCGCAGGGCCAGTTCTCGCCCCAGGAGCGCGTGGAGCTGCTCGCCGCCGCGTGCGAGCGGCTCGCGGGCGCCTTCCAGGTGCAGGAGTTCGTGCGCAACGCCCGCGTGCCTGTGATCAAGCTATGGGATCCCAAGCGACAGGTATTTACTACCGCAGAAGATGCCATGCAGATTGCAAGGGGGCAGATTGACAGGAATGGTGCTTTACTGCTGACAGGTAGCCTGCGACGTGTGCATTGGGGGAGTAAACGCGCTGCTGAACACGGCGCTGCTCAAGTACTACGGCCAGGTGGATCCTCGCGTGCGGCCCTTGGTGTTCGCTGTCAAGTACTGGGCCAAACAGCGCGGCATCA
The DNA here is from genome assembly GCA_030267785.1 of Phytophthora fragariaefolia. Classification (NCBI taxonomy): domain Eukaryota; phylum Oomycota; class Peronosporomycetes; order Peronosporales; family Peronosporaceae; genus Phytophthora; species Phytophthora fragariaefolia. The sequence goes on from BSXT01000079.1 coordinate 32,391, forward strand.
ATGACTCGGTCAACGGCACGCTGAGTTCATACGGTAGGAAAGAGCTTGCACCCTGGGATAGTGGACGACGATGTTGACCTCATTGCGATGCGTGTCAATGCGGCAGGTTACACATTGCTGCTAGTTTTCTTCTTGCAGTCACATTACGCGGACATGCAACTGCCGGCGGTGCACAGCGTTTTCCAGAATCTGCAGTCGCAGACGAAGGTATCGGTGCTGCTTGAGCGACTGCAGTCGTTTCCGACGGTGGAGCTGCCGGCCACGTTTGGCACGTCGGAGATGAATTCGGTTGGGGCACTGCTCGCCGGCTTTTTCGACTTCTATGCACACCGCTTCAACATGGAGGATGAGGTTGTGAGCATTCGTGTGGGAGGGGCTCTGTCGAAGACAACGAAGTGGAGTCATCCGGTCTCTTGGCGGCTGAGCATTGAGGACCCCTTCGAGCTTGACCATGACATCGGACGCGTCATTTTCCACAGGAAGGGTCAAGAGCTTATTCGCTCAGAGTTCAAGCGCGCCAGCGGTATGCTCAGTGGAGATCACCGTCTTGAAGATATCTGCACTTTGGACGAAACCTCTTGGAACATCATGGCGACGTGCTACATTTGCCGCGGCAGGGATCACGCTACTCGAGACTGCGGTCAACTAGTTCACCAGCGGCTATCATCTAGCGGCGGCGGCCACTCGTTGTCACACTTCTCGGATTGCTGGTACTGCGGCGAGTATGGACACTACAAAGCGGAGTGCCCGATGCTCTTCTTTCGAGACATCCCTCGCCCGGTAGAGGTGGCTACGCCGCCTATCGACATCCCTGCATGCCACAGTGCAGCAGCAGCAGAAGCGACCACTGAGCCAGGCTTCACCCCGCTCGTGGGATTTGCGCCGGCCTCCCCTCCCATCGCGATTCCCATGCCCCCAGCTCCGAAGACGATATCGCCTCGTGTCTGTAAGGAGCGTCCTTGGGAACGGGGTCTGAGTCCGAGCACCTCGCCGATGCTCCGCTTGTCGCGGAAGAAAAAACGCGCTCGACACGGCTCGACGTCGTCATCGTCTTCCTCGCCATCTTCGTCATCGTGGAGCTCGCCGTCGAGTGGTCTGTCCCAGTCCGAGAAGCGCCAGCAGCAGCAGCGCTACCAGCAGCAGCGGCACGAGCAGCGACGCCGCAACTGTTCGCTGCTGGAGCCGACGCGGAAGTGCGGCGGCAACACGCGCAGCGGCAAGTCGCACGTGGGCAAGGTGCTGTGTCCATCCTAGCGGGACGCTTGCCGCAGCTGTTTTTTTGCATTAGTTTTGTCTATTAGCTTGCCGTGTATTTAGTACTACAGTAGTAGTAGTATTTCCGAGATGGACACTCTGTCCTCCGAAAAAAAGTATGTACTATATTTTGGTCCTACCAGTTTTTGTGCACTGGGTTACGGGGTACGCCGGTTGGGTACGCGTTGACCCGCCAATCGACTGGAGCGCCGCAGCAGTTGAAAAGCCACCGAAGCGAGGAAGAGCAGGAGGAGCCATGTCCGTGCGAAGGAACGTGCGTCTGCGCCGCGAGTACCTGTACCGCAAGGGTCTGGAGGGCAAGGAGCGCGCGCTGTACGAGCACAAGCAGCAGCTGAAGGAGGCCATCCGCAGCGGCAAGGCCATCCCCACGGAGCTGCGCAGCGTGGAGAAGAACCTGCGCAATGAGATGGAGTACGACGATGACGTGCACGAGAAGCCGCTCAACCACATCGACGACGAGTACAAGAACGCAGGCATGTTCGACCCCAAGATCGCCATCACCACGTCGCGAGACCCGAGCGCCAGGCTCAAGCAGTTCGCGCAGGAGATCCGCCTCATCTTCCCCAACGCCATCCGCCTCAACCGCGGCGCCCACACCGTCGGCGACGTGAGTACCCCTCCTCCCCTCCGCACTCTTTGTAGACGGTTGTACGGGTTGGGACGAGGTGCTAACGTGCTGCATTGTTGTTGCTGCTGCTGTGATTGCTCTGCAGTTGGTGGAGAGCGCGAGGTCCAACGACTTCACAGACCTGATCCTGGTCACGGAGACCCGAGGCGAGCCAGGTGTGTTGGTGAAAGCTGAGCGGCTATGTTAAATGGTGCTCAGGGGCTGACGGAGTGACTTGTTGCTGCTGTTCAGATGGTATGGTGGTGTGCCACTTGCCGTACGGCCCTACGGCCTACTTTTCGCTGAGCAACACGGTACTGCGCCACGACATTGAGGACCGCGCCACGATCTCGGAAGCTTACCCACATCTCATCATTAATCAGTTTGAAACGGCACTGGTACGTTGAGGTTTCATTGCTGGTTGTGTCGGCTATGGCCAACGGGTGCATTGCGACTTTTTTCAGGGCAAACGCGTCGCCAACATTTTGAAGCACCTGTTCCCGGTGCCTAAGCCGGACTCCAGGCGTCTAATCACGCTGTCGAACGACAATGACTTCGTATCGTTCCGCCACCACGTTTTCAAGGTGACAGGACGCGAAGTGGAGCTACAGGAATGTGGGCCCCGCTTTGAACTGCAGCTGTACCAGGTGAAGCTGGGCACGCTTGACCAGAAGGATGCGGAGAACGAGTGGGTGCTGCGGCCGTACATGAACTCCGCCAAGAAGCGCCGTGTGTTGTAGACTGGTGTGGCTAAGTGCCTTTGCACTCTTGCTACGTATGGGCTTTGATGAAATAGATGCTTGATTTTTTACTTGCCAACGCTACACTGTCTAGCTCAGCTGTGCTGTCTTGGCTCGACACGATGCACATTAATCGAAAGACAAAGCACTTGTAAAGCTACAAGGGACGCAAAGCCTATCGTCTACACTGGACTTCGCTCACGATCTTTTACAGCTTACAGGGACACGTTGATTTCAGCCTGCAAGAACGAATCGCCAGGGATACGTGCAAGGATCTTGCTGAGCGGGTCTACAGGTGGCGCGTACATTTCGAAGGTAGCTGGCGCCGTGGTGATCTTGCTAATATCCAGGTGGAAGAAGGTCCAACAGCCCACTTCAACTTCCTGCGTCACAAGACTCCGATGCCGCAGTTCCATCACAGCGACACAACCTAAGCGATAGCAAAAGCGGTTAGCATCAGTATTTCAAAGCGTTTTGAATACCTAGTCAAGCAACTCGGCTGAGTAGGTTCTTACCATCCTTTAGATGCTCCAGCGGTGTCTGAAGATACCATGTATTGCCGAACCACCAGTAGTTGCCTCCTGTCTGGATAAGAGACTTCGGGGTACGTTGTGCCGTGTCTACAACAGCACCCCTATAGTCCATGATGTATAGGTTGAAATGCGGCGTTTCCATAATGGGACCAGTAGCCACAGCGATGGCTCCCAGAAAAACAGATACATATGTACTGTCAGGCAATCTGTCAGGCGGGGGAAGCAGCGATGGAGTAACTGGCGTCCACTTTTTGATAGGAATCATTCCATCAGCTTGGGGCTCTTCAGGTTCGACTGGGGTCTCTTCCACCTTCGGAACATGATTGGCTGGGTTGAGAATTTCCTTCAAGTCGTCCTCCTCGGCAATTTCAATCGCTGAAAGACCCTTTAGATTTTTAATGCTCGAGTCTGCACCACGCTTCATAAGGGTTTCTACCAAGTCGTAGCGTTCCAACTCCACCGCATAGTGCAAGGCCGTGTCACCATTTACATCGACCGCGTTGGGGTCCGCTCCGTTCTCAATTAGCCAGACGCAAACCTTGGCAGCCTCGAAACCTTCGTCTTCGTCGTTTTGCACAGCAAGATGTAGCGGAGTAAAACCAGACTTGTTTTTCATGTTGACGTAGTCGCGACGCAGTCCACTGTCAATACAGATCATGTTGTGGTTAGGAGGAATTGCCGTCGTCACGCGCACACCCTGAACCTTGCGAATAGCTAGCATCCACTCGTGCACTTCCTGTTCCGTGTCAGCGACAAATGACAACATGCCATCCGGGTTTTTGGAGCTCTTCAAGCGTGGCGATCGAATCTCAAAACAACATTCAACATCCGAGTTACGCCTGATTGTGGCATCACAGAGCTCAACAATCTTCAGCGGAATCTTTTCCTTCTCTGTCTTGTAGTAGGACAAGCACACCTCGTCCACCATCACATATCGTTTGGTAGCCCAGCGAGTTCCGCTTGCCTTGCGAAGGAATCCCTCCTTGTACACTTCAATCTGCAGGGTTGTGGGTAGTACCGGGGGGAGCCCCCCAATGGAGGTTGACAGACGTCGCTTCGGTGTAGATGACACGAGAGCACGACGGCCGTTGCGCTTCGGCCCTTTATGGTCGCCTGGTTTGAATCCAGGTTCCATCGAAAACGATGATGTTGTGACAGACGACATACCCCGCATGCGTGGGTCAAACCCTCCCACTGGGCTACGACTACCAATAGAGACACTCTTGGATGGAGAACGAGACATCGGCGTCGCCATAGATACGGTACTAGCAGTGGAGGCAGAACGAAGTTTCAACTCAGGCGAATCATCGCTAGCACTACTCGTACTACTTGCACTTCGGGTGCGGGCAGCCCCGAAGTCGAAGTGTGCTCCAGGATTTGAGTTGCGATTGGCAACCTTTGCAAGTAACCGTACCATATCAAGATGTGCCAGTCGGCAAGCATAGTGCAGTGGTGTGCTGCCAGCAGTATCCTTTCCGTACACCAGGTCTTCGAGTTGTGGATTCTCCTCGAGCACAAAGCGTGCCAGATTCAAATCACCATTCTTGGCAGCAACGTGGATCAAAGACATCATATCGTGCGCACGATCACGCACACGCAGCATTCCTGGCATCTCCTGCGCAATATGCAGCACCTCCGTCAAGTTGTACGCATTAGCAGCCTCAAACAAGGCTTCGGTGCGGTTTCGCATCCGTACGCGCGACAGGAAGATTCGAACGACGGCAAGAACTCGTGCCATCGATCGCCGGCGAACGTCCGCCAGCTTAGAAGCTCTCTTCTGGCGAAACACACTTTGAACCATGATGATTCGCTGTATCGTTCGATGGTACTTCTTACGCTGGACGTAGCCACGATAGACCGCTTGGGTCTTCACAACTCCACGACGGAATCTGATGAACATGCGGCGACCCAAATAGGTGCGCACAGCATTCTGTACTACACGTGTAGCATAACGCATTTTTAAAAAGCGTTTGCGCTCCACCGTCATTCGAGCGAAGGCTTGAATCGTGATGATCTTCTCTCGTATATCGCGATACTTCTTTGCTTGAGCATGGCAGCGCCAAAGTGACTGCAGCAACGTAACCTGCCTGTCGCGCATCGTGTACTGCTTGCGGGCAGTATGCATCCGCCAAAGAGACTGCACAATAATAATCTTTTTGCGTTCATCAAGATATCGTTGACGGCAGATAACCATGCGTCCAAATGCTTCAATTCGTGTCGCCATTTTCTTCTCGCGCAAGAATTTCCGACGAACAAGTGAGCGCCGAATCATAGCCTGCGAATTGATTGTGGCCTCCCTGCCCTTAAGATATTCTGTGCGAACACGGTTGGCACGCACTCGTGCTTGGATCATGATGATACGTCGACGAGACAGTTGGAAGTGGCGTCGAGCCAGGAAGCCCCGAACCACTCGCGCAATTTGGATCTGGGCCTTGTTGCGCGCAACTGCCCGCATGCGAGCCTTTTTGCCGTACTTGAGACGAGCGTTAAAGCCACGGCCTGCTGCATGTAATACGATAGCTGCTTTTTTCATCTCACGGTACTTGTTGCGGGCAGCGTAACCCTTATATCTTGAAGCAATTACATTGGCCGCGCCACGCATTTCAAGGAACTCAGCACGCTGTCTGTGCATCTTGCGTGCATTTGCAACCTTTGCTGCAGCATGCTTCTGTTTCAGGAAGCGTTTACGTGCCAGGTAGCATCTGACCTGCGCCTGGATCTTGGTTGCAGCGGGTGGGGCAGTACGCAGATACAATACATATCGTCTCGCTGAATTGCCTCGAATGTGGCTTTGCACAAGAATAGTAGCTTTCCGAAGTCGCAGGTATTTGCGTCGCTGAATGAACTGTCTCGCTAATGCATTGAGTAGCGTAATACGGTGACGCATGGTTTGGTAATGACGCTTCGCCAGATACATGCGCGTCATGGCCTGAATACGGATGGCCTTCTCACGCATATCCAGATACCTGCGACGTTGTTGTCGACCACGTACATACTTTTGGATGACAGTAGCAGCCTCGTGAAGGATCTTGCGTGCTTCATTGTCTAGGATACGTAACTGGCTGTCACGAAGGAAAACTTTTTTGTGACCTAGTTGCCAGTTCTCACGGGGAATGAAACGAAGAATAATCTCACAAAAATCTTTGTCAGACATGGTCGCCCGTTTGTCCTTAGGCACGTTACGGGTGAGAATTTGGTACTTCTCGTGGAATTCTTCGAAGAGACGACGAACAGGAAAGCCCGAACGTCGAATTCGGACAGTCTCCATGACACCAAGATAGATCAGCTGGTTCAAAATCAACTCGGCGTTCCATCCTTGCGGGAAACGTAAATTGTTGGGCTTAACGCAACGCACGAACGATGGTGCAGTGGCTTTGAGCTCCAGCATTAGGTTAGCCATCTGATCTCGGAACTTGCGACCCACAGTCATAGTACCAGTCATTTTGTTGCCCATTTTTCGGATGGGTTTGCGTGGGTTGGCACCTCCTGCCGCTGCACCCGTTTGAGCAAGCGGATACAACTTGCGCAGGAATTCGCACTTAGAGCTGTCCATAAGTGAGATGAGATCATTATGCAGCGAGTCATCGTTCTTTTCCAAAAAACCCACGACATTATAAGTGACTTCACCAGCATAATGGTGAATCACAAACTCGTCGGTGGCGAAACGAGGTTTTGAATAATAAATCGTTGTACCCTCTGGGACCTTCCCCTTCGGCAAGTGTGTTTGGTGCAATTTCTGGATAAAGTTTTCGTCACTTGCTCGTCGACCAAGCATTCCTTGCTCATCAAGCAGTGGCAAAATACCTAGTGGTTTCTTGTCAATCAAATCAAGACACGGTCCATTGTCCTTAAATTCCAGGCGAGAGAAGTCAATGCCTTCTTCAACATAAACCTCTTGCTCGTAAACGAACACGTGTTGATTGAACTGTTGTTGGAGCATTTCATTCGTGTAGTTGATACACAATTGCTCGAAAGAGTTCACTTGCAGACTTTCAAAACCAAAGATATCCAGGATTCCAATAAACTTAGACCCCGCTCCCACTCCGGAGCTCCCGCCAACATTGGCGGTCGACTTGTTAATTTGGAACACAAGCCAATCGAAAATCTTGCTGAAGATATCCTTCGCCAAGCCGTTGCGAGATTTTATAGATTCAACAGCGGTCAACGCGATTTCTGCCACAGAACCGCGTGCACCAGCGGACATTGTTCGCTTGGTGAGAGCAAATTCAAGCTCATCCGGTGTAACCATCATTAACTCGGCCAAGTTGATAACATCTTCTGGGCGAGCGATCTGGGACTCATTCTTGGCATTCTCAGTGAATTCCACATCACCAAGATGCAGCACACAGGCAACGAGACGGAAGATGGTTTGCTGTAATTCCGGTTGGATGCCCACCGTACCCATAGCTTCCACCAATTCCTTGAAATCCTTCTTGTCATTGATTTCAGGGACTTGAATGCAGTTCCCCTGGTTTAAGAAGTGGAACTCACTTGCAGGCTTCAGCTTGAGCGCGTTCTTCTCTTCCGTAGGCATACCCGCACATAACTGGTAGAAGATGTGGTAGTTACGCTCCGACTCCGCACTGCCGACGATACGACTTTTCTCCAGCAAAAAGTGGCTCGTTGTAGCGCCTGAAATGGTGCCGTCAGCGTGGTAGTAGATCTTGATAAACTTTCCGAATCGACTGCTGTTATCGTTGCGGATTGTCTTGGCGTTGCCGAAAGCTTCGAGCAGCGGATTACTCTGCAGCACACACTGCTCCACCGAGGACCCGTCGTTATCGTCCTTTGGGGCCTTGGGCGTCTTCTTCCCGATCTCGGAGATATTGGCCAGATACTGCATCACCAAAGAGAGCATCAGTCCCCACTCGCAGCCCTGCAGCTCAACTAGCAACGCACCCGCATGATGTACTTGGAGGCCTCGGTCTTGCCAGCGCCACTCTCGCCGGAGACGAGGATGGACTGACACTTGCCGTCCTTCATCATGGCGTGGTAGGCTCCGTGCGCCGTCGAGTACACGTGCGGCACGGGGTTGTCCAGCTTGCCGATGGAGTCGATCTCCGGGAAGTTGTAGAGCATGGGGATGCTCTTGTACGGGTTGATGGAGATGAGGATGTCGCCCGTGTACGTGTAGATCTTGTCCTCGAGGTAGCGGCGGCGCAGCAGGTCGAGCAGTGGCGCCTCGTGCAGGTTGTCCATCTCCGCCACGTTGTTCAGGTCCACGGAGTGCGACGGGTCGTACGGATGCACCTGCGCGAAGCTGAACTGCTGCTCCGCCTCGGCGTCGGGCAGCAGCACGTGCAGCTTCTCGCCGTCGTCCTCCACGACGGTGCCCAGCTGCCACACGTTGCGCGGGTCCGGGCACCAGACCTTCTCGCCCTCGCGGCGCGCCGGCCGCTTCTCCGCCATGGCTCGCGGCTAAGCTGCTCGGGGGGACGGACGGGGGGCAGAACGTCGCGCAATGCCCTGGCGGCGGGAGGCTGTCGAAATGCGCCTGATTTGGTGAGATACGATGTGGACCGGAATAAGTGAGGCACCCCTCCGACGTAAAATCCAGCTGCGTCCCGGATTAACCGGTACACACGTGGGTGAAATTGGAGAAATTGGAGCGGAGGCGAATGACTGGGATTCAGTATGCGTGCTGACATGGGTTCACTGTCGGATTGATCCATGCTTTTGGCCAATCGTGGCGAGCGAGTTGAAGTCTGCTGAGCGGTATGCAGGTTTTGGTCGGAAACAAGTTCGGTATGCTGGTTTTGGACATTTCTCCTTTCAAGGTCATGTCGCAAACCCGAGATGTCGTCCTTTGTGAAAAGTGAGTGAGCAAGGAAGCATCAGAGGGAATGTGTCACACCACAAAGTGTACTCCTAATAGTATGAGTCTCATACTGTATAGCAATCGTACTGGATTGTGATAGGGCGTCTGCATGGTGAACGATTATTTATTAGGTTTTCTAATGTTTTCTCCTTTAGAAACAATTAAGCGCGACATCGATACAAATACCAACTTTATGTGTGTTTGTGCACAGACCAAGTTGCACCCTCAGACCAACGGAGTCCGTTGACAGCAGCAAACCGGAGCCCACGAAACAAGACCGCGCGGTATTTGCCCAAGCAGACGCAGCGCCGAGCATTCCAGCGAGCCGAGCACTGCACTCATCAGATCGTCCAAATTTTAAATTGCGAGCGAAGCGAGGCGCGCGCCCAGCTATTAGCGCCGCTGGTCTGACTATTTTTTCTACGTGTACTACATGTAGACAGTGACTCGAAGTCACTACATGTAGTATATTTGCACGCATTACAAGAGATACATCCTCCCATACAAAATAAATTCAATGAAAGTGACGCTCACTATTTGAGTCAATTTGTGTGCGACGAACACCATAAATCAGCCTTTTCTCGCTGAAAAGCACCAAGATTTGATTTTAATTGGCAAGATTTTGGGGTAGTATGCCTCAAAAAGTATACTTTTGAGGCAAAACCTACAGCAGAATAACTATATCGCCCAACTAGCAGACCTAAAGGCCCTGAGTTGAAGGCGTGACCCTAGCTTGGCGAGGAAAGCTCGTCCCCACTGTAAGTACCAGTCATAATTGCCACCATAACCTCCGTCTTCACTCGCCTCCTTGCGTTGATCTTCTTCCGGACGCAACTCGGCGGCAATTAAAGTAGAATCAATTAAAATCGATCAATAGTCAGTCCACTACATGCATCCACTTATAATAAAAAAAGGGGAAAAAATATTGAAGTGGAATTGAGTTCTCTCGATCAGCAGGCTCCGACAGCAACAAACTACTTGGAAGTACTACACGTGGTATACTCGTGCACGTACTAAAAAACATTGTTGGTTGTGTAGTTTATAAAGCTTAGGACCAAACCAAGTTGACACGCTTGTATTGAATACAGGCGTGTCAATACATACATGTATACAGTACTGTAGTGTATTGGTAATAAACACCATCACAAGATCACAGCATGCCGATTTGAATTATCGAGCTTCGTTACGATGAGGTCTGACTCAGCCCCCATCGGCTCTCAGACGCTGAGAGCCGGCCATTCACAAATCCTCTTTGTCCCCAGCAGTTGTTATCAAGACAATAATGCGCCTCCCAATTTTCCTGACCCTGCTACTGGCTGCTTTAATCGCGAGCACAATGAGCTCCGGTGCCGCTGAAGAAACTAAAGCGAATACGAACGGTATTGCTACGGCTGCGGACGGTAAGTTCACCGAGGTCAAGAAGATAATTTATCGTCTCCGGGCAAAGCAGAAAGCGGGCGGAGAAGAAAGAATCGTTCCTGTTGGAGCAATCTGGTTAGCTGCAACGGGGGGTCATACTTCAAGCACGGAGAGTGTTATGCACGCGGTGGAGTACGACGAGCCACTACCAAAGTGGGCAAAGGCTATCGTGGCTATCATTGGAATTGGCTTGGCGGCTGGAACCATTTACGGCGGGATCAAGCTCTCACAAACCTTAAACAGCGATTTAAATAATACTTCTACTTGAAGTAATTAGGAACTAGAGGAAGAGTCATCGTGATCTCGTTCGTTGTGGGTCAGGACTCCCGCTCAGAGTCGGGGTCTACTACCGGAAGCAATGGTGACTCCAGCGGCTCAGATTGGTCTCCCCCGTGCCAGCGAGAACATTTCACATTGTAACTGGTTCAACGAGTTTGCTGACAAACCGAGTTGATACACTTCGTTTACAACGTATACCGACTGCAATTGTTTTTCTGCAGGATTTCCACGTAAACTCAAAAAAACTATGCGAAATTTTGTTGAAGTGTTCTGGAGGAATCAATAATTTTTTTTAGCAACTTGGACAATGGGTGAATATGGAGGTTTTGCAGCTTGAGATGCTCGATGGCTCCTTCAATAAGCCGGAAGGTTTCTGTGTTGCCTCCCTAGCCAACCAAGCAACATCCTACTACTAGTACCTTTCTATAAACTATTCTGGCACCAAACCCATACATTATAGACCATAATCCCCGCCATCCTTGAGATTCATTATATTGTAAGAGTGTCATACTGTGGTAGTGTTCGTCAATTGGAAGGCTTTAATAAAGCGTCAAGTCGATAGCTATCTCGGATGGTATATGAACATTTGATTGCTTCCATAGAATGCGTTTGACTGCCAAGAGAGCTTTTTTTGTCTATCAAACATTTTTTTGCATCCAGGTATCATTAACTCGCTTTTCTTCCTCATAACATTCCTCCGGTTATGGAATAGAAGGAAGACTGCATATTAGATGAGGCTACAAGATTTGTGCAAATGATACGTATTATACACGTGCAGTCTTTTTAATGTAAAGAGCGTTGATCAACAACTGTTTAGCGTGCAACAAGTTGAAATAGCTTTACAGCTCTCGGGAAATAAGTGGCGTTATTTCCACTTTATTTTGCGAGCCTCGCAGTACAGTACATGTACGGTCTCCCCCATAGAAGTACTTAAATATCTATTAATAGACTGGAATGTTTTAAGATCAGTCACCCGAAGGCACATTTAAAGGGACTCGAACGGAATATCAAGCCCTAACACTAGTTGCGCCTTTACACTAAAGAGCAGTGAAGCAAGGCCATGTAAGCGATAGGGTTGGGCTTAGCCAAAGTTTATTAAAACTGACACACATGTTCGAGGGCAGCATGTCTTGCTGCGCAAGGGAACCGAGCCATGGTCAAGGCAGTCTGAAGAGCATGAGCAGGCATGAAAGTGCCCTAAATGTAAGTTATGCTATGGTGAATGGTTGTTTATTTGCTTGCTTCCAGGAAATTTATTTTCTACATAGTTATAATAGTTAAAAATAATAATAATAAGGCATGGGTTCAATTTCAGCCAATCACTTGGCACGCTGGGTACGTCACTGCATCCTGGCCATTGAGCTCTGCCATTGTGACGATGGAGGACGCGGCCCACTGGCAGACGAGCGAGTTGGCGTGCGCCATCGCGTACCGCCTGCTGGAAGGCGAAGCCGCAGAGGGCTACAAGCATGGTCTGGTGGCGCGCGTGGGCGTGCCCAGCGAGTACGTGGCGCCGCTCGTGGACCGTGCGTTCGCGCTGCACCCCGCCATGTACACGGTGGTGGCGGAGGACAAGGACGCCCCGAAGGGGCTTCCGGACTTGATCGTACGTGCGAGTTAGTGCATGAGACACGTGTTTTGATGATTTCTAGTCACTAACAATGTCCCTGGTCGATGCGGTTGCAGTGGGACGAGTACGAAAATCTGGACTGGAAGAGCGTCCTGGCTGGCGAGGTGATGGCCAATGCCTATTGCGTACGCAAGGGTCTCTCGCGTAAAGCGCAGCTGTCAATCTATCTGTCCAAGTACATCATGAAGCACCCAGATTGCATGCTGAGCAAGGCATTGCCTCGCACGCTAGTGGTGGACACCTGGGAGGCGTATGACGAGAGCATGGCCCAGTTCGGTATCTCCTTCCGCCAGCGCCTGGACTCGTGTCTCTGGGAAGTAAGGCAAGCGCTAGAGACGGAGAACAAAACCTGGATCATGAAGCCCAGCGCTACTAACAAGGGCGCCGAGGTTAACGTCATCAAGGATTTTAAGAAAATGCGCAGCATCGTCAACGAGTGGACCGACATTCGCGAATGGGTTGTGCAGGAATATATTCACCGCCCGCTGTTGCTGCGCGGTCGCAAGTTCCACATCCGCGTATACGTTCTTGCCGTTGGCGGCCTGAAGGTGTATGTGTACCAGCACTGTCTCGTATTGTGTGCTCTTGAGCAGTACCGCGAGGCTGATACGGATAACAACTACTCGCACATTACCAACACTTTCCAGCAGCAAAGCCACCCGGATTTCGTCGAAAGCGAGTGCGTGCTGTTGCTGGACGATATTGAAGACATCCTTACAGAGCAAGGTGTCACCGATGCTGCGGGTAAGAAGACTAAGATCCTGGCTGACATCGGTCGCATCACTGCCGAGACATTCGACGCGTACAAGGGTGAATTTTCAGTGTTTCAACCGCTGCCTAACTGTTTCGAGATCTATGGCGTTGACTTCATGGTTGATGAGGACTTCAATGTATGGCTTCTGGAGTTCAATCCCGGCCCGGATTTCAAGCAAACTGGCGACCGTCTGCATTTCGTTATTCGTGATCTGATGGCTGACACTCTGACCGTCGTCACGAACGAGTTCTTTACGGAAGACGGGGCAAAGGAAAAAAATGACGACATCGGTGCATTTGCGAAGGTGTATGATCAACAGTGGGGAGCTCTTTCCAAAGAACGTGCGTCCATGAAGTTCGTGGAGTAGATTCTTGATCCAAAATAGAATAGCGATCAATCAACAAGATAACCTTCGCGCACCCTCAGACCCCATTCTATTGTTTCAAAAGTACCTGTTCGTAGTGGCAGATGAGAGAAACCCAATACCCTTGGCTGCAGAAGAGAGCAAGTTGGAGCCTGAGGTCGCCGCAGAAAAGATGTTCGAGCTTGCCGACGACGAAAGCAAGTTTTGCAGCTTCATGGCTGAAGTCTGCGGTGCAACGTCCGCACCTGGCCGTTCGTGGAACAGGCTCGAACTATTTGCTCGACTTCGTCCCTCAGCTGAATCGTCCTCACTTGAGCGCGACATAGTTCGCTGGAATTTGCGGCGGTTCGATGGGACTGGAAGCAGTGAAAACCTAGCGACAGGTTCCGCAATTCGCGCAAGCGGCCTAGTGTCTTGAGCCCCAATGACGATTTCTTTGCCATCTACAGTAGTTGTAGCAACAGATAAAGCAGTTAGCTATGATCGCATACGGTATTCTTCTCAACTTACTGATTTTGTTGATATCATTCGACTCCGACAAGGATGAAAACAGTAGTCGGCTCTTTCGGAATTGGAGCACAACGTTTTCGATAAGTTGTGGTCCGTAGATTTCCCAATCCACTGGATCAATGAATTCACGCATTCGTTCGAACAAGCTTTTCAACTTTAACAATGCAGGAGAGCATTCATCCGGGTTCAGCTCATCACCCCAGCCAAAGCGAATGAAGTCGGAAAAGCCTAGTGTCGCTCGAACGAAATACATATCGAAGAGGAACTGCTGAATGCAGCACTCACCGAAATTCAGCACTGAATCCTTTTGCGTCGCTTTTGCTTTAACAAGAAGAGAAACTGCAGCATCATACACCGCTACGCTAACAATAGTGAGTTGCTCGACCAATACATCACGAATAGTGAGTTGCATCAACTTGATCTGGTCATCTGTAGTTCCAATTGCGTTTTGAACCAGACGGTTCGCATCGTCCAAGCTATAACAACATGAAAAAAGAAAGCTTGATACTGTCGGAGTTTCACACCACGGTAGCCAAACCTTTTCATCACCGAGAGTCATTTCTGATTCTGACGAAGAATCATCAGTGTCTCCACCTAAACCTTCGTCAGAAATCACTTGCTCAATCCAACCTTCGTGGGTTGCGATCCATTCCTACACGAAGTCACAAACAAGTATTAGCACAACCAACTCGCGCGTCGCGAAACGAAAGCATTCTCAGAATCCTTCCTACCTCGTTCGTGGAATCATATCTTTCGATCTGCATCAGCTCACGCAATGGTTCAATTTTTTGGTCAAGCAGCATGGAGGCCCATGCCTCACAATACTTTTTCGTTAACCCATGCAACACATTTACGAAAACCTGAGGGTATGACGTTTTCCTCTTGATCTCCGAAACAAGATACAGAGAATAGAATCCCAGAGCGTCCACTCGCCTGAGCTCTTCGTCGATAAAGGATGTCGTTTCCAAATCACCCATAATATCCTAGCATCAAAACCAAAATAAAGTTAGCTATATCACGGTTACTGGTGAAGCCAATAACTGTACTCACCATAAGTACTGACTTCAGCTGTGATCTCATCACAAATCCTTCACTGTTGTATCTTTCAAAGGATGGTCCGATTGCCAGCTGAGAGCAATCCTGATCTGGTGTAGACACAGTAGCCGTACTCCCTGGGAATAACTTGTTCATTTGATGATGGAATCCGGCTACGATTCCCGCCAATATGTTGGAGATACTCAGAAAGACGCTTGGGGCTTGCTTTACAGAGCCTGCCTTTTGATTCCCAGGTAGTGGGTAATCCTGCTCGAAAAATATAATCAGCTTAAATAGCGTACGAAGAAACTCTTCGATCAAGACGCTCTGGAGATCGCTCGCATCCAGATCAGCTGCCTTCTTCTGGATAGTTTCAAAGTAGTCATAAAATTTAACGTTTCTCAAACGATATTCACTTTGAGATGTACGTGTCGCCGTATCTTCCAGGCTTGCGCGAATTTGACTTTTAATTAATTCAAGAGCTTCGACAAAAGAGTTCTGTACCAAATCACGTGTCCGCTTTCGGAACGCTTCCGCAAAGAGAATATCGAAGACCGATTCCACAGCGACCGACTGCTTGTCGCCACTCCCAGCCCATTCGCTTAGGACTTGACCCCACAGTTTCACATTCAGGCACCCGCCACCACTTTGATTGACGGCATAGAGCTTCGTCTGAACTCGTGACAGAAGCGAGATCGACTCGATACTTGTGATTATGGGCGATGATACTTCAAATATCTGTACACAGACGAAAGCAGTCGTTATACGAGTTGAAGACAAAAATGACATTAATGCGCGCATGCTCACCTGTTGCTGCTTGTGCTGAAACCAACTAGTTAGCACTTTTACCAGTTTTCCTGAAGCGAGGAATTTCTCCAGATCATCCTTGAAGTCCGGTGGTAGCTGAGCAATCGAGCTCAACAAACCACTACCACCCCCACCGCCAAAAATGTCTTCTGCCTGCGATATCGCCATGCTGATCGTTTTCAGGATGATCATTAAAGAACGCTCCTTCTTGGAAGATGCTTTCGTTGAGCGTTCACCATCGTCCTGTTTGTGAACAGGAGCCATCCACTTGGAGCGCGATTCCAGAAACACTTCGAAGAGCTTGTCAGCTCCAATGGGAGGATCACTCAACACGGCCAAAGTGCACAAATTGTCCGCATAAAATTGGCTTTCTCTTCCCCGGCACGTCAAGTAACTGATGGCGCACGTCAGCATTCTCTGTGTGGGAAAAACAAAGAGGACAACATATCAGCGATTTCGGTGCCACACCCAATCCACGTGGCGCGGCGGCATCGTACCGGACGGAAGCACTGGATGCACGCCCAGTGTGCCGGTAGAAAAGGGAACTCCTCCTCTGCTGCGTTGGCGCTGCACTCGTCGTGGATAGAGCTCGCTCGTTGGTACAGCTGCAGCGCCTTCAACGACTCACCTTCGTCCAGCCGCTGCCACATCTTCTCGGGCACTTCCACCAGGAAGGCCACCTTATCGGCGTCTGTGGCGGCATGGCACAGAGCCTCATCCTGCGGGTGTGCGGGGGGCTCGGCCGCGTGCTGCTCCGGGGCCAGGGCGGCGGCCAGCGCCAGCTCCATCTGCCTCCACTTGTCGGGCATCTCCTTGAGCGACACCTCGAGACGCAGCGCCGCCGAGTGCATGCTGACGATCTTGTCCGCCGACTCGATGAGGTCTCGGTACCTGACGCCGATCATCTTCTGCATCTCCTTGGTCTTGCTCTCCTTCTCCTTCCTCGTCCGCTCCAGCAGCACTTTGGCGTCCGCGATCGACAGGCGGCGCAGGAAGTCGGCGCCGTCGTCCGCGCGCCGCTCGCCCCCGCGGGCCGTCGCCGTCGTCGCCGGCATCGCTTCGTTTCCCTCCCCGCTTCCAAGCTGAAGTGGCCGCTCGTACTTTAGCGGATCCCACTGTCCTCATCACTCCTGTGACAGTGGCGAGTCATGGACGCCGCCGAGCTCGCGCCCCACAGCGCGGCGCTGCTGCGTGGCCAGAAGCGGCCGAGTCCGGCGCATGGCCCGCTGCGGCTCGACGCCAGCTGCGGGGACGACGCCGCCGCCGCGGACGAACCGCACGGCCAGAAGCTGCGGCGCGCGGCCTGCGCGTGGCGCGGGGACGAGACGCCAGACGCGGACGGTGAGCGCCGCCTGCTGCGCGGTGGCGGGAGGAGACCGGGGCCTGACGCGAACTGTGCGCAGCCAAGATGAACAACGTGCGGCGGTACCTGCAGGCGGCGCGCGCGCTGTACGAGATCCAGCTCCAGATGAAGAGGCCCTCGGCCATCCTCAAGATGAAGCCCAACGCGGTGGGACGCCGGTGGCGCGGCTGCTGCTTCCTGGGGCTCGGCGCTGACGATGTTTTGGTGTTGCTCGCTGTCTGCAGTACGGATTGAAGACCCGATCCACGTTTGACGCGTTGGCGGCGCTGATGTCTCCGCTACGGGCTCATCAGGTTCTTGGTACGGGTGAGGATCGGTGACGTTTCCTGCTTGTACAATGCTTATGCTGCTTGGGGGATGCTCAGACGACTGGACGGGATTGGAGATCGGTCTCTTCGAGGAGGCGTACGAACGCTTCGGCAAGGACTTCCATGCGATCGCCGAACAGGTTCGTTCGTTGAGAGCACGTGCAACGCGCTGTATGGACGTCGCCGCTTACTTTCGCTTGCCGGTTGCGTGCAGCTTCCGAAGAAAACCGTGAAGGACACTATCGCGTTCTACTACATCTGGAAGAAACACGGGTCGTGTGCGAAAACTCGTGACGATGGCAACCTGTCAGATGATTTCCTGCCGGAGCCCGAACCAGACGTATCCAGCGAAATGCTCAAACTCATGGATCGGCTTCGGAGTGCGTGCTTTTCATATCTTTCTTTTGCTCCTCTGTAGCATTTATTGACTCGATCTATTCTTCGTGCGCTCGTGCAGAGCGACAGTTGTACATACAAGACTACCTAGATGCCGCTCGCGCCATGTATTCGCCTCAGCCAGCATACGCATCTAATCACAAGAGACAAAAGGTCTCCGAGTTTGGCTTACAGCGCATCTCCTGTTTTCAGCAAGGCCCCAAGGGGCTGTCGCCACTGCGTGTTCCATCTGTCCTAGGTAAATACTGCTGTCGAGCACTCTCGTGAGGATCGTTTCTCATCTTTTTGTAATGGCAGATTCATGGACTCCGTTTGAGATTAGAGTATTTGAAGTGGCGATCGAGTGCTACGGCAAGGATTTCCCTCGTATTGCCGATGTGGTGAGTGGTCGCGTACGTGTATGTATTTTGAATACTACTGTTGCAAATGCTGATGGACTTTGCTTCGTCAGATTACCAGCAAGACGTGCCGAGACGTTGTCGCTTTCTACTACATTTGGAAAAACGATTCTCATTACCAGGTTGTGAAAAACCGATGGGAAAGAAAGAATGAAACACGCACTACCAAGAAAACAACTGCGGATTCGAAAATCAAAGCAGTCTGAGTGGTAGATGTGTTCACCGCTTCTGTATTTCAATCAACGTCTTGATTTGAGACAGACTATCACTATCTCGCGCAAATGGCTGCGCAGCCTGTAGTTTAATCGATGGATATGATCTCCTTCTCCACAACCAGTCCCTCCTGGGGATAGTTCTGAAGTGTCTTGCACGCAGTGCACACCCACGACGCCGGGGGCAGCTCCTTCATGTTGATGCAGTACTTGTGGAACATACGCTGGCACATATCGCAAAGTACCAACTCGTCTTCGTTTTCCGGGTGCGCACACACCTCGCAGTTCTCGGAGTCCATCATGTACGTGCGTGAGTTGTACATCACAGGCTGTGAGGTACCAGGCTCCTGCTTGTGGATTTGCTTATTCTCCATTAGTTTCACGTTGCGATACAACTGAAAGCCGTGCAGTGCGTGACCGATGTTCTTCAAGTCCAGTTTCTGGTTCATAAAGAAAGGGAAATCCACCTGCAGGGCCTTGAAACCTTGGAGCTGGCGTTGCTGCAGCAGCTGGGCAAGTGCGACGTATTCCGAGGGGCGCGCACGATTTTTGCCAAAAATCTGGACCAGGCTCTTCCTCGCATCTAGGCTGAGCCAAACGAAGTCGTCCGTGGTAAAGTCCTCGGCCAGCATGTGCAGCTCCATCAGATCACACACGACCTGCCAGCAGGTGAATGACCCAAGCACGTTGTCTTCGAACTTGCAGAGGATGTCAAAAATCTGCTTGGTCTTCGTGCACTCCTTCAAGGCAACCGTGATATCATCTATGTTTAGCAAAAACTTTTCCAGCGTTTCGAGATAAGAAGCCACGGTGAGATCGCGGCCACCCGCCAAAAGCTCACTGCCATCGGTGCGCTTTGCCATCGTGAGCAGGCTGTGGGGCAGTGTCAAAACAGAACGACATCAGTTGCCTGCCCTATTCCAATTTCAAGTAGATTTACATACCGCTTCTTAAAGTGGGGAAAGTCATCGGAGCTGGGGATCCCCTTAAGTTTGTGAAAGGTCTCGAGTTGGTTGCAATATCTGAACACCACCGTCATCCACAGGACTTCACGCACGCCCAGACGTCCCTGGTGGGATTGCTGCCATCGAAGCACATGCTTCCGAACGTATGCCGTGCTGCGGTCGAGCTCACGGTAGATGTTGCAAGTTGCTGCAATCAACGTGATAACAAGCGTCAGAATCTGAGCAGGTAGCTCCCTATTCCCATCCCCCCCCCCACTTACCAAATTTAATCAGACAGGGGTCGACACGCGGCACGTCGTTGCTGATAGAGTAGCTGTGCCACATGCCGTGGCGCTGGTAGACAAAGTCGTAGAAGGTGAGCGCTCCGAGCCACCAACTCTTGTAGCCCTTGCCGTCCGAGCTGTCGAGCAGCTGATCGCCCAAGAAGTTGAGCGTGCGGCGCTGGCGCTTAGCGGGCTCGGCGTCGTCGCTCTTGGCCCGCTTGGCCGCAGAGCCGCCGGTGTCCTCCGAGTTCAGGCGCTGCTTCTTGCGGCGCAGATAGGCGTCCTCGCACTCCTTGCTGCACACGGGCACGACGGTGCCGCGCCTGCTGATGGAGTACTCGGGGTTGGGCGCCTGACACATGAAACACTGGTTCGGGTCCGCGTTGCGCGCGTCGCTGGACGGGCGCATGCCCTTCATCTCCAGGTACTTGGCCTCGCAGCCCACGGAGCACACGGGCACGGGCGGCGCCTTCTTGACCGTGTTGGTGGACATGTACTCGGGGTTGGGCATGTGGCAGATGAAGCACTCGGCCAGGCTCACGCTCGAGGGCGGCGCCACGGCGTCGTCCGCCGACCCCGCGGCGTCGCCGTCCTCGCTGTCCGTGGCGTGCGCGCTGCTGGGGCCGCTGCTGGCGTTGAACCAGCGGCTCAGCTGGAACTCGTCGCCGAAGTTCACCATGTCCCTCCTCTCTCGATGCCACCAATAGCCAAATAGCCAATTGAGGCTTTCGCCCTTTTGAAACGTGTACCGTGGGGCGCCTCGACTAAGTACGAGCGATCTTAGGCGGGCGATCTTTCCGGACAGTTCGGCCCGTGCCGGTGCTGAGTGCTTAAAATAGGTTAAGAAGGAGAGATCTTTAATAAGTTAAGGGGGGAGGAGGGGGGGGGGCGGAGAGGTAGAGAGTTGGGTGTTGTTGATACATTTGATCGTTGGTTTTTTTTCGAGTTAAATTCGTGCAACGACGACGCGGCCGAAGCAGAAATCCTACGGTATTCACCTCGAGGCGCGCTACGTCAGCGCGTTCCTAACGCCGCTGTGCCGAGGTTGGGACTCGCCTAAGCGCTGAGCTTGGCCTTGAGGATCTGCTCGAGCTTGACGATGTCGGCGCTGAAGCCGCGGATGCCCTCGGCCAGCTTCTCCGTGGCCATGGCGTCCTCGTTCATGCTCAGACGGAAGTCCTTTTCGTCGTAGGACAGCTTCTCGCCTGTGTAAGCCTTGGCAGCCGACTCGGCGTCCAGCTTCTTGACCAGCTTGTCGGTGGACTTGGTCAGCTCCTCCAGAAGGGCGGGCGAGATGGTCAGGCGGTCGCAGCCGGCCAGCTCGGTGATCTCGCCGGTGTTGCGGAAGCTGGCGCCCATGACGATGGTCTTGTAGTCGTACTTCTTGTAGTACTGGTAAATCTTGGTCACGGACACGACGCCGGGGTCCTCGTGCGACTCGTAGCTGGACTTGCCCGTCTTGGCCTTGTGCCAGTCCAGGATGCGGCCCACGAAGGGCGAGATGAGCGTGGCACCGGCCTCAGCGCAGCCCACGGCCTGGGCGAAGCCGAACAGCAGCGTCATGTTGCACGAGATGCCCTCCTCCTGCAGCTTCTTGCAGGCCTGGATGCCCTCCCACGTGCTGGCAATCTTGATGAGGATGCGGTCCTTCTTGATGCCGGCCTTCTCGTACAGGCCGATGATGCGGTGGGCGCGCTCGATCGTGCTCTCCGTGTCGAAGCTCAAGCGGGCGTCCACCTCGGTGGACACGTAGCCGGGCACGACCTTGAGGATCTCGAGGCCGAAGTTCACCGACAGCTTGTCGATGACGTAGCCCAGACGCTCCTTCTCAGAGAGGTCCTCGGACAGGCCCTTGCCGTAGGCGACGGCGTCGTCCACGAGGGCCGAGTACTGCTCCATCTGGGCGGCCTTGAACAGCAGCGACGGGTTGGTCGTGGCGTCCTGCGGCTTGAACTTGTTGATCTGCTCGAAGTCGCCCGTGTCGGCCACCACGGTGGTGAACTGCTTGAGCTGGTCGAGCTGCGAGGCCTCGCGGAGCTTCTTGTTGGGGGAGGCGGCCATCTTGGACGGGGGGAGGGGAGGGGGCTGAGCGGAGGTGCTTGGTCTTCAGCGCGCAGATTCGAAAGTGAGCGCGTGGAAGCGGGGGCCAATGCTGCGTGGGCGGACACCGTTGTTGCGACACCGATTGTGGGCCAGATACCCCCACCCCTAGTGACGTCGCTCGCACCGCCGCGGCGGGGCTGATGATGTTGTTGACCACGACTACGAATCGCGCGCTGGGACACCAACGTCGGTCCCGTGAGCACTACGCCGAGCCATTCTGCTGGATTCGTGCGGCCGGAGAGGTGAGCGATCAAGTTCGATGCTGGGCTCGAGGCCGTGCTGTCGACAGCATATCTTTGTCGGCGATGGATTGCTCTTGTCAACTCCAGGCACGGGTCACACGCCGGCATCCACGGTCATGATCGATACGACAATCTTCCCACGAAAAGGGCCTGACATGGCGACCGGCTGTGGTTGTCGATGCTCAATCTATCAGTGCAGCCCGTAGCAGAGTGACGTTGTTCTTCTCATTCTGATGTAAGCTTATGAACCAGCCCCTCGGCGTGAGGTGCGAACGGTGCCGCGCACAGCAGTCGGTACGTATGTATAGGTACAACGTTGATTTTCTCCTTCGTTGATTCTCTCCATAGTGCAAGCCTGCTCTGCGCCTTCACTAAAATGGCGGTTGCGGCGTGGACAACGCCCGCCAGATCCTTCTGTAGTCAAACTACGATCGGCTGGAGAACTGCTTTCTGTCAATAGGGTTAACATGGGCCGTACATCCAAATCGAGGAGGGTTGACTGAGGCTCTTTCTGTATGGCAGTATTACTTCGAGTAGTTCCCAACAACCTTATACCACCACGCAGTGCTGCAAACAAATACTACTTGAAGTAGTAGTATGAAGAACGAGGCTGCATAGCGTTGACATCATTGTAGGATGCGGCATCAGCTACTTGGAGATTAGTCGATGCATGCATCAGTTAATTTCTCTTGCCCCTGTGACAAATTATCGCTGCTTATATATGACCAAATGCATCAACAACGTGTTCACGTTCATCGATGGTACCCATGGTTGCCCCATCAAGGTGCTAAATGCAGGTTTGGAACTTTAGTGAGTTAGTTCGACAGTGCTCTATCGCCTACTCGATCAAACGATGACTCACTCTACGGTGCCATGCGAGGCACAAACGCCGGCAGACCGGTGATAGCACGGCCCAGAATAAGCGCGTGCACATCGTGGGTCCCCTCGTACGTGTTGACAGCCTCCAGGTTCACCACGTGGCGAATGATATGGTATTCGTCGGAAACACCATTGCCGCCCAGCATGTCGCGGGCATTGCGAGCAATCTCGATGGCCTTGCCGCACGAATTGCGTTTGACCATCGAAATGAGCTCAACAGGTGCCTTGCCCTCATCGAGCAAACGGCCAACTTGGAGGCATCCCTGCAATCCGATCGCAATTTCCGTGTTCATATCCGCAAGTTTCTTCTGGATGAGCTGGTTTCTGTAGTCATTTTTCGATTCGATGCACATTAGAACGCAGCATTTCAACAAAACATAGCTGGGAATACACGTACGCAGCAAGAGGGGCGCCAAACTGCGATCGATCGAGGGTGTACTGACGAGCAATATCCATGCATGAGTCTAATAAACGAAATCAGCAAAAGAAACGTGAGTTTGACCGGCTCTGTATCAGCTTTGCTCACAACACCAAAGATTCTGACATGCGGCACCGAGCGCTCCCCACGAAATTCCGAAGCGCGCACTGTTCAGGCATGTAAACGGACCCTATAGGACACATGTTAGAGAACAGCGATGCAGAAATGCGGGGAAATATTTCACTACAACTCACCTTAAGACCCTTTACCTTGGGCAGCATATTCTCCTTCGGAACTTCGACATCTTCAAGGAAAATCATGCCAGTTGCTGATGCCATTAAAGTCGCTTTACCTTCAATGTATGGGGCTGACAGACCAGGAAAGTCCTGCGTGAGCAATTGGGGTTATGGCGGGGGTCAGTACTCTTGCGCGACGACTCAATAACTGCGAGTAACAGCACACCTTTTCCAAGATGAAACCACGGATGTCACCCTCGTCGTCCTTGGCCCAGACCAGGAACACGTCGGCAATCGGTGCGTTAGTGATCCAGTTCTTGGATCCGTTCAGAATGTACTTGTCGCCCTTGAGCCTAGCACGTGTCTCCATCCTTTGTTTGTCAGCAAACACCACACCAAAAAATATAAAGTGAGTGATATCCAGCTTTCCCATAACAAGAGGTAGCGACAACGTACGAGCCAGGATCAGAGCCGTGGTTTGGTTCAGTCAGGCCAAAGCAACCGATGAGCTCGCCAGTTGCGAGGCGAGGAAGGTACTGTATGCAACAGATCCGACACAGATCGTGAGAAATGCGCGACTAGTGATATTCTACTAACGAAACGGTTCCACCGCGAGATCGGGGTTTGCACGCACCTTCTCCTTCTGTTCATCCGATCCAAACGTATTGATCGGGTGCATCACCAAGGACGACTGCACACTCATAGCCGAGCGGTAGGCGCTGTCTACCTGTGGACAGGTAACTCAAACGTAAGGCCTCCGTCACCTCTACCATGTGCTTCCCTAGTATACATCCACAATAACGTACACGCTCTACGGCGTTCGCGATGAGTCCGTAGGAGACGTATCCGACTCCGGCGCACCCGTAGCCCTTGATCGTGGGACCCAGGAAGCCCATCTCGCCCATTTCCTTCATGATGGAGCGGTCGAACTTGCCCTGACGGTTGGCCTCCACGATCCTGGGCAGCAGTTTGCCCTGGCAGTAGTCGTTGGCGGATTTCTAGATGCAAAAGTCCCATTTAGAGCGTTAGATCCCCCGAGTCAGCGTTCCTTGCAGAGATTTTACCGACGCACCTGGATCATAGCCTCCTCGTCCGTCAGCTGACCCTCCAGCATCAGCGGGTCGCGCCAGTTGAAGGCGGCACGACCTCCTGCCATGCCTCGAGAGGCTCCGAGGGCGCGGCGCGCCGTGGCAGACAGGGAGAGCGACTTGGCGGCCAGCATGGTGTGCAGATGTTGCGTCGACCTTGAAAATCGGGAAATGCTCGGACGCAATTGGCCCGCTCGCGGTGGATGCTGATTGGTTCGTCCTATATCGTGATTGGAAGTTTGTATGGAGAGGATGTGTGCGCCACACCAGCTTGAAGAGCAACTTCAACCTCCCAATCCTGCCACCTGGTCCAGCGTACTGCATGGACGAGTTTGCATTGCATCTGTTCGTCCTTGCGATGCCAGTTGCTATGTCAACCAGAAGATCTCCTTGAGAAGCACCCGAGGCTAGAAAACTACACACAAATACATGTACAGAGAGTACAGCAAAGTCTGCGAACACAACAACGTAAACGTAAAGTCTAGTCTAGACGGTGCCGTCCACGCAATGCGAGAGCACCGTCATGCTTCTTTATCCTTATCGCTATTAACGCTGCCTTACATGATCGCCGCAAACGTCGAGGTGGTCTTCTCGTACATGCCGAAGAAGACAAACCCGCCAATACTGATCCACATCGTGCGGGGACCCACACCGGAAAACAGACGCTTTAAGCCCTCGTCGGTGTATACGCGCGACAACGTGTTGAGGGTGCCGTTGTACGGCACACCCTTGGCGTCCTTGCCGAGCATGAGCCGGGTCTTCACTACGTCAAGCGGGGTAGTGATGCACGCGGCAACGCCACCGGCGATAGAACCGCAAACCGCACCCTGCAGCGAGGACACGGGGGCGTTCTGCTGCTTCGACCATTGGTACTACCGTTGAAAAGCGAAAACATGCGTTGATCTCGGTTTTCACAAAACATACTTTGCGAAATACGTGGGAGCTTACCTTGAGTCCCTCCCAAAGAGGGAACTGGATGAACGAGAATGGAATCTCTCGTGCAATCATACTCCAGTAGCCTCGGTAAAACCCAGCGATACCCTCAGCCGCGCGGATAGCATTGAGAGCTTCTGGCAGCGACTTGTAGACGCCCGTCTGCATGCGCTGCTTGACAATTTCGGTGGGAGTGCGCACCAAGCACGCCGCCTGAACAAGCCAGAAATTAAGTCCACAAGCTGTCGTCAACAAAGCATTCTACACCATTGATTAGAAGAAATCCCAGCGCACGCACCATTTCACCGGAGGCAGCCGCCGCCATGTGCACGAGTGGCGAGTGCTTCTTGTTCGGGGCAGCCATTCCGATCAGCGTCTTGGAAGTCTCATAGGTGCTGAAGAAGAGCGCGCCTGCAGCAACACCAACGCAGCGCTAAGTGCTGAGAACCAACTCCAGCGAAAGCAGGCAAAGTTCAACGTATCAGTCGCCGCACCTCCAGGAGCAGAGCCCGCCGCAGCCGCTGACAGACCCGAGTAGATGCCTCGGAATCCGCCGGCCTTGAAGAAGCCGTGGGCAGACTGCAGCCGCGTTTTGATGGTGTCGAGCGGGAACAGCGCGATGTCCACGGACGTTCCTGCCACAGCTCCGCCCTGCGCAACACAGCCAAGCAGCCAACGCGTGAGCTCCAGAGGTTATAGCAGCAACACGGGGGCGACGCGCACCAGAAGGGCAGGGAAGAAGCCGCGCTGGGGGGGCGTGTTGTCGGTGTCGGTCATCTTGCTGTCGCTGCTGCAATGAGGTGGGGCCGAGGCACGCGCTCGGCGGGATCGCTAAAGCTTTGTGGTCGCAGTTCAAAGCAGATGTTAACGCACACTAAAGTAAGAGGTACTGAATTACCTGGTATATTAAGGTTTGTGTACTTGTATATGGTGTATTACATTTTGAAAATAGGGTATACTGTAAATACAGTTCCACTCAAAAGTAGTTTGTAAGTACCCGGTTTTGGTTATCGCAGAAGACTGGCGGGGCGCGTCAGTCATTCGCTCACGCAGGAAGGAGGAG
This sequence comes from Phytophthora fragariaefolia, assembly GCA_030267785.1. NCBI lineage: Eukaryota > Oomycota > Peronosporomycetes > Peronosporales > Peronosporaceae > Phytophthora > Phytophthora fragariaefolia. Next base: position 59,029 of record BSXT01000079.1, read on the forward strand.
CGGGCTCAGGGCCGCCCGCGGATCGGGAGGTAACCATGGGCATCGTCGATCGCATCAAGGAGATCGGTGCGTCTCGAACGCTGTGTTTGCCTCGACTGCGCCGCGTGCTATAGCGTCGCTGTCTCAGTCTCGGGGGGATGGCACAGCCTTCAGCATTTTGACCGAGGACTCACGTGTGTGTGTGTGTTTGGTCGGTTGCTGCTGCAGAGGATGAGATGAAACGGACGCAGATCAACAAGGCCACGGAGGGCCATCTTGGCCGTCTTAAGGCCAAGCTCGCCAAGCTGCGCACGGAGGTGCGTGCTGCCCTGCGAGCGGGTGTTGGGCTCTCTCTGACCCATGAACCGGTTGCTGTTCTTATGCCCTTAGCTTCTCGAGGAAGGGAAGTCGAGTGGTGGCGGTGGCGAAGGTGAGCTTTACGACGTGCTGCTTGTGAATTTTAAACCTCAGGTCGCAGTGCTAACTCTTTGGATCCTTGTTACCGCTTTCTCATCTCTCAGGCTTCGATGTGGCCAAGAGTGGTGACGGACGTGTCGCGCTTATTGGATTCCCCAGTGTGGGCAAGTCGACGATGCTGAGGTATGCACTTCTGCTGCATGCATTTGGTTGGCCGTTTAGCACTAATGTATTGACCTATTTGGTGCGAAATAGTCAGTTGACGGAGACGCAGTCGGAAACGAACGCGGTAGAGTTCACCACGTTGACATGCATTCCTGGCAACTTGCTCTACAACGATGTCCGCATTCAGGTGAGCTTTAGAATACTGAAGAGTATAGCTGCTTTGCGACCTGATTTAATCTGGCCGTGGCGCAACGTAGCTGCTGGATCTTCCGGGTATCATTGAAGGAGCCGCTCACGGTCGAGGACGTGGCCGAGAGGTCATCGCTGTGGCCAAGTCTGCTGATATGATCCTGATGGTTCTGGATGCTGGCCGTGAGGCTGGCAACCGTCACCGCGAGATCTTGGAAAACGAACTGGAGACTGTGGGCCTGCGTCTCAACCGACAACCACCTGATATTTACTTCCGGAAGAAAAACGGTGGTGGAATCACCTTCAACAGTACCATTCGTCTCACGAAGGTATGAGCATGGGCCTTGCTATTTTCTTTCTGTGAGCCGCCAAGTTACTGACTAGACTTTTTTTTTGGTATTCTAAGCTCGGAGATGACCCCTACCAAACGGTTTACAAGATTTTGCATGAATACAAGATTCACAACTGTGAAGTGCTGTTTCGCGAGGACTGTACGACGGACGACCTTATCGACGTGATCGAAGGCAACCGGAAGTATGTGAAGTGCCTGTACGTGTACAACAAGATCGACGTGGTGTCCATTGAAGATGTGGATAGGTTGGCTCGCATGCCTAACTCGACTGTGATCGCCTGTGCACACGGTGATCGCCCCGCGGTACGACGGCTTCTTCCTAGCAAATTGCACCAAAACCTTTCACACGACGCTAACATCAGTGCTTTGTCAGCTCAACTTTGACACGCTTTTGGCCAAAATGTGGGACTACATGGGACTGACCCGCGTCTACACGAAACGTCGTGGAGAGGTGCGATTAGCAGAGATTTGTGTCTGTCTTTGAGATACTAACCTGTGCCTTCCCAATAACTAACGTAGGACCCCCAATTTGAGGAACCGGTTGTCTTGGGCTCCGAGCGAAAGGGTGTCAGTGTTCAGTCGGCGTGCATGTCGGTACGTACTAGCGCAATAATGAAGCCTCGCTGGTACTGTTATTGATGTACAATACTTGTCCTCGTTGCCAGATTTCGAAAGACATGCTTGACAACTTCAATTATGCGTTGGTGTGGGGTACGAGTACGAAGTATAACCCGCAGCGCGTTGGGAAGGAACACTTGCTGCATGACGAGGATGTTCTCCAGGTCATCGTGAAGACTGCTAACCAGCAGAAGCGCGACAAGAACTACAACCAAAAGGTGCAGGCGTACTTCGACAAGTACAAGAAGAAAAAGAAAGCACTTAAGACCTAAGGCTAAGTCTGATTTCATGGTACAGCTGACAGACTAGAGCGCAATGAATACAGTTGTGTATTTGCCGCTGCAAAAAGCTGTTGAGTCTGTTCACTAACCTACATAGTTGAACCACTTTCAAAAATGTCGTACTCTTCGTACTGTGTGGTATGGCCATACAATTTCTTCAGGCGTTTCGTAATGCGTTCCAATGTCCTGTTAGAACAAACAGATATGTAGAATTCAGTGCTCGATAAACCAAACTGTTCCAAGTAAACACTACTTACTCTGGCTTCATCGGCGGGTAGAGAACATCGCGAAAACTGTCCGATTTACACATTGTTCTCCGCACGTGCTCGAGAACAAACCGCCAGTTCGCTATTGGTTTCTTTTTTGTTGGGATGGTAGACCTAGAGGAGACAAGCCACAATTAGATGATTGCTGCGGATTTTGCAGCTCGTCGCCATGTGACCTACCAGCAGCGTTTATCGTAATCAAAACCATCGTCAATGCCTTGAAGTGCTCTTCCATTGGCAGTTAGCAAGGATTCGACAAAGTGATCACCGAATTGCCCACCCACTCGGGCAATGTTCACCATTGTTGCAGCCGATGGGTTCTCTTCGAGAGCATCTTGACTTTCACTTTCTGTAGTTCGCTTTCGCTTTCGTGATGAGCGTCGCACAGCCTCAGCAGTAACCGCTAGCATAGGGCGTGGCACTTGAGCGAACGCACTTTCCTGAGGGCTGCGCTCATCATGACACAAACTTGATTGCTGGGCTTTTGGTAAGACTTCGTAATCCTCAAAAATTTCGGATGCATCCTGAGAAAAGCTGTAGCATGTTTGTCAGTTGATGATACTATTACCAAATACAGGACTACAAAACTTACTCAGCTTTCCGCAAGTTGTGGACATGTTGAGGCCATCGGAATTTCCTGTACCAGAGTCAGCATTAGGCCATTTGAAGCGAACATGGGAATCTTAACCCAGGCGCATGCACGAACCAGTTTTAACGTACCGAGCATATTCGTCTGATTGCGTCGTGGCGAACTCAAGCGGGGGCCCAGAAAGCGTTACTCCTCGGTAAATTGCAGTTTGTTCGATAAGAGGCACACGTGACGTCAAGTTTCCTAGCACAGACTTCGCTTGCGTACGTTCGCCATCATGAAATGCCGCACTAGGTTTGGTCTTTGTCTTGCTTTTAAATTCGTCATCACTCAATTCGTCTTGAAATTCTTCGTCACTGTCCTCAAATTTATTGACGACCTGCGTAGCTTTAGTTTTCTTCCCCTCCTCTTCCTCTTCCTCTTCGTCCTCATCGTCATCCTCATCGTCCTCCTCCTCCTCCTCTTGCGGTTCCCAGTCTTCGTCCGAATCCGTTTCGAAGTAGAATCTCTTCTTGCCTTCCACTTCCTCATCTTTAAGCAGCTCGATGTCGTTATCAGAATCGCTGTCTTCTGCTGCATACCTTACCGACTCTACCGCATCTTTCTGCTCCCCAGCACCTGTATCCTCGTCGGTATCACTGTCCACCTCACTGTCACTGTCACTGTCACTGGAAGCGCTCGCTCGTTCCGAGCTGCTCGATTCTCTCCGTTTCATCTTCCCCATCAACTGGGCCCCGCCTTTGCGCAGCGATTCATTTTCACTATTTTCCTCACCGCCGTTATCGTCGCTAGACTCGTCGGAGCTGCTAACGTCGTGGGTCAAGTTCTTCTGCTTGCTGAGTCGGATCAACCTGCTCCGCACCGTCTCGTCCAGATCGCTGTCGTCCGAGTCGCTATCACGAGATGAGACGGACCCACTTCGTTCCTCGTTCCGCTGCATCTTCGTCTCCACGTCGCTCTCCGTTTCGCCGGCGCTGGCGGCGTCCTCACCGCTGGATCCGCTGTCAGCTGCATCTTTCCCGGCCTTCTCCTCGTCTCCGCTGGAGCTGCTCACTTCCTTAGAAGTGGCAGAGTCGCTGCTTCCTCGCTTCCAGTCGCTCCCCGAGTCGCTTTCCGAGTCCGGGTCGTCCACGGGCAGCGCCACCTTGAACTTGAACGGATGCGCCCACCGCCTGCCCATCGGCTCCAGTCAATACAGAAATGACGCTTCGCCCGGCTCCAGTCACCTCCGTGTGGTCCACACATTGCCGACATACGTCGCAGGCCTGCTACTGTAAGTATTAATAGTCACGCGTTGAATGGGGCAGAAACGGTTCGGATGGCGCGGCTGGGCGTGAAGCGTGGCGAGCTCGCGCTCTTCGACGCCGAGGGGCGAGCGGCCCCCGCGGCGCTCGTGCGGACCGGCGACGCGAGCGTGCAGGTGCTGCGCGGCGGCCTGCGCGATGTGCTCCTGCCCCTGGGGCTGTCGCTGCTGCAGCGCGCCGGCGTGCGGCGCGGCGACGCCTTCGTGCTCGTGCTGGACAACGACCGCACGAGCGTCGCGTGCATGCTGGCGGCCATGCAGCTGCGGTGCGTCTGCGCGCTGGTGGGTCGGAGCCGCGTGGCGCTTCTGGAGCACGTCAAGAGCCACACGGGCATCTCCAAGGTGCTCTCGGTGGACGACGCGTCCGCTTCCGTGCATGCCCAAGACGACGCCAACCCGCAAGCTGCCGGAGACTCGAGCGAGAGCTCGTGGCTGCGGGACGCCGAGATCGCCAAGGGCGGGTGCGTCTGCATGCTCACGTCCGGCAGTGTCGGGGAGCCCAAGGTCGTCCCGTGCACCTGGGAGCACATGCTGCTGCAGGGTGAGTCCACGCACCAGCAGCTATTCCCCAAGAGGCCGGCACGCATCATTTGCGGGACGTCCATCTCGCACGCCTACTCCATCAACACCATCTTCGCGCTCTTTACGTCACCGTACGACGACCAATCGGAACTTTGCTTCGCCTCCAGCGCTGTGGGGCTCTACTCGCTGCTTGCGCAGCGTAGCGAGCTGTTCACGGCACTATACGCGACGCCTGGGACATACACCGCACTCGCCGCGATGCCGCCGACTGCGCTGCATGCCGATGTTCCGTATTGTGCGGGCACGCGACTTTCTCTAGCGTTGTTCCGCAAAATGCGTGACGAATACGGACTGCTGCTGATGCAGAACTACGGGTCGACAGAGATGGGTGATATGGCGGCTTGGTATCTGTACGGAAAAAATTTTGATGCCGAAGTGACGGAAATGGAGAGCAATGAAAAACAACTTTATGTCGGTAGTGTGTGGCCAGGAGTGGAGACTCGTACTGAAGAAAACGGCGAAGTCGCCATCAACACCCCGTGGCAGTCTGCTGGGTATGTGAAGGAGCAGGTGCTGTACCGTTTCGACGGATCGCATCACACTTCAGATCTTGGAACCATCACGCAGGATTTCAATGGAGTTAGCTGTGTTTGGCTTCAGGAACGACTCCGACCGACCGTCGAGGTTGAGTGGCAGCAGCAGCGCACGGTCTACTCAACCAAAGAGGTTGAAGCTGTAATAGCGGCACACCCTAGCGTATCCGATGTTCTCGTTCTTATCCAGAGTGAGGAAGATCGTAACCAAGGCGTTATCCGAGCGCGAGTTGTTTTAGAGGACAGTGCCGCGGTGGATTCGTCGAGTTTAAAGGAGTGGTGCGCTGTCCACGACATGCCGGCCTTTCGTGAAGTTTTGGTCATCGAATTTGCAAAGTTTTTGCCTTGCAGCCCAGCTGGAAAACTCATGTATTCCTGATCGAAAGCGTGTTGCGAACTCTTCATACTGTACTAGTTCCAGCACTACTAGTAGTACGTAGGTCACAAATGTCACGAATCGAACAAACGGATCCGAAGCAGCTTGTCATAGTGAATACGTGAATTACCGTGCCCTTAAACCTGCAGGCAAGTATATTCCTACCATTCCAAAATATTTCACAATTCACAAGGGCGAAGGTGATTCGTAAGCAAACGGTGCAGCTTGAATTTTGCGCGGTAACTTCTGTGTTTCTAGGCCCATATTCGAATACGTACAACAGGACAGGGTCCTCCTTCATCCTACATCTGGACGACATGCAAAGCCTTCTCATCACACAATGCGATGCAGTTCGGCTCCGTTGGTGACCACCGAATTTGATTGATGGGTTCATCTGACTTCAACAGTGCGTAGCTGCTCCACGGCCCCTCCACTTTCTCTCCAGACCTCGTCATTTGCGCGCAGATATCGTATACGATCGCAGTATTGTCCTCACCAGCACTGCACAGATCATATCGTGAATGAGGTGACCACGACATTGAGTTGATACCAGCCTTATGCGCGTCTAGCTCTGCCATAGGAATAATGGGCCGACGGAGGTCAATCACGGAAATCTTGGTGCTGTCGTCCGCAAAAGTCGCAATGAAGCGATCATCTCGCTTGTTCCACGCTACTCTGAGAAGAGGTTGCCTGTTCGGTGTTACATACACGATCGTACTTGACTCTAAGTCCCTAATACACAGCCACGAAATTCCTGTCAGGTCTTCTTTCATCACCGGAACCAACTTGTCCTGATTCCTCACCTTAAGTCAAATAATCGAAGCGATCCATCGCAGCCGACAGAGGCAAATCTCTTGGGGTCACTGCTACAGAACGCCATGTCGAACACATCCGTGTCGTGAGCTACAATTTGGTTCCTAGGCAGCGTTGGTTGCTGCAACAATCAATACAAAAAGTGATCAGTCCTGGCACTAGTGCCCATCCTTCGTGTACAGTGACAGTTGACGTACGTTGATGTCCCATATTGTGCAGGTGTTGCTTGTACTGGACGTCCCGATGATGTTGGGCTCCACCTCGTTCCAATCGAAGCTGGTGAGCGGCGCGCAGGCATCATTATTATTCTTTTTCTGGGGCACAACGCCATCGCTCGTTAGATATCTGCTTCACTGTCGTTGACCGAGCTCCATGCTCTTCCAACCTCAGTGAATCTGGAGTGCAGCTCGATGGACGTGTCCGAGATCTTCCAGAGCCTCAGGAAGTCGGCGGTGGTGGCCAGCAGCTCCACGCGCGAGCCGAGCGAGGCCGGGGACCACATGATCTTGGTGGGCGGGTACGGGTGGTCAATCTCCAGCGCGGAGACCACCTCCGTCTGGTTGGCGGTCGGGTGGAAGATCTGCGAGCACGGCAAGGCGCATCAGCTCCCAACGCTCGACGGAGCTCAAAGCGCATGCCCCAGCACCTCGATCTTGTTGGCGTACTCGCCCGGGATGAACGTGGACGCGGCGATGCGCAGCGAGCTGACGTCGGGTCGCCAGCAGAGCCCATACAGGCGGTGGCGCGTCGGGTACGTGATGAACGGGCGGTCGCACAGCACCATCTTCTGGGGGTGTTTCTTGCACTTGATGACAACGGTGTCGGAAATCGGGGGGGGGCATTTTATGGACCATTTTATGGGTCGTGCAATGCAAATCGTCCCATTTGCACAGAAATGCGTCGACCAAGTTGAAGTGGTAACGGCTCGGAGCATTGCCCGGGCGATGGCGCGGCCTCGCAAGCCACGGCAGCAACGACCCGAGTGCGAGGCGACGCGCCTGCCGTATCTGATCGACGCGGCGCTGGGGCTGCGACGAAGTCTGCAGCACGCAGAGCCAGGGACTTGGACGCCGGCGGCCATCGTCAACGCGGAGGATCGCCAGCTCAGCGAGCAGCAGCGATCCGATCAAGGGAAATGGCAACGTGCCGCAATCCAAGACAAGAGGCGGAACGGCAAAAAGGGAAGGAAACATGTTCCGAGGCTGCTTCCAGGAGAACGACGCGGATTCAGGCAAAACGACAAGGACTCTGGCCATGCACCAGAGGGCTATGTGCCGACGCTGCCTGCGTTAGACGAGCGCGTGCTTATTCTCTACCACTCATCACTTAAACGTGCATGGAAGCAGCAGCAGCAGCAACTGGAGATCGATGAGCTGACATCGTCCTTGGCTCACTACGGTCACGAAGCCATTTACGCAGCGACGCAGATTCAAAAGATTTTCCGTGGCGTGGCTGCTAGAACCGAGTGGCAAGCGTTTCATTGCTTGCGGAATCAAAATGCGGCTTCAAGAATCCAATTCGCGTTTCGGAGAGCAGTGGTATGTCGAAAGGTACTTGCGCGGCTAACTGGGAAGCGGAACAACCGAGCTACCCGAATCCAGGCTTGGTATCGAGGCCAACGCTGCCGTGATCTCTTGTGGTTCCAACACATTCAAACCTTGGACCAGAGAATTACAAATTTCCAGCGGTACATTCGGGGCCGTCGCTTGTGGCGAATTGTGATGGCGATCCTAGCTAAGCGACGCGGAGATGTTGCTGCAGAGATTCAACGTTGCTACCGGGGATGGAAAGGCAGGCAGCGAGCTATGGCCGTTCGATATGAGCAAAGTCGACATGTACGAGAATTGGTTCGTCAAAGCGAACTTCATATGCAGCGTTCGAGGTGTGATGGATGTGACCTGGACAGCTGCACGGATAATTCATTATTTGCATGCTTCATGGTGCGATACGTTGGCCTTCACGATTTTCAGGGAGCGAAAGTACTTTGCGAAGATGGCTTGCGTCTTTTTCCTTCGTCACCAAAATTTCGATTTTTCTACTCGGTGTTATTGCAAGCAATGTGTGAAGATAGCGAAGTGTCAATGGCACATTTAAAACTAGCCAAAGAGTCTGGGATTAGAGACGACGAGATATTCGTAGTAAGTATTCGTTTCCTTTTGCCTGTGTCCACCAGCTCTCACCACCTGTTGTGCACAACTACCAACAGTATGAAACGCTTTTTTTCCAGCCTGCGCATTTGTTGCGACCAGATGACGCGCAAGCATTCTTAGATTTAGCTATTTTATGCCAAAGTCACGACCAGCTCTCTCGAGCGGACACATATTACTCGAAAGCGCTCTCTCAGTCACCCCAAGAATACAGTATTCCTGGATATCTTCATCGCGTTCACATGATGAATCGTCTACTGCTAAACTATCATCGCTTTTGCTCAATTTTTAATTTCCGCCAAGTAAATGTACTACTGAAGGAGGTGCTTACGTCTAAGAAAGGCAAAAAGGTTCGTTTGATGGTATCGAAACTAAACCACTACACTCTTGTAACCCCAATGGAGGATCCGAAGTTGTGCCGAATAAATACTCTCTATCTCACAGACGAGGAAGTGATCAGTATAACTACTCTGACTGAAAGGGAGGGTGAAGATGGAAACAAGGTTACTACTAACAGCATCGAAAGTGCAGATAAAATCCGCAAAGTCATTACAAATTGGGGTAGCACTAGCATGAACTCTTCGATGCGACAAAAAAGTTTCCGTTTAGTGCCGAAAGATATGCCGTCGTCCTTGCTTTCGCAGAAAACTACAATTGCCCAGTTGTACCAAAACGAGTTTGTCGGATTGAACGTCAAGCCAAGCGATCTTGCTCAGTTTTCAGAAACGAGATCAAAACTACGACTGACGAAACCAATGGCTAATATTCTTCTCAGCGCAATCGTTTTCGTAGACCCATCTATGAGTCATTCTGAAGAACCGGTCCTAGAGTACGAAAACCAACGACCAGGATCGTCCAAAAATGTTCTGCACAAGATTATCTTAATACCTTCCATTTTAAAATCCAGGCAGCAGCGCCGACGTGCTATCGTTCGCTCATCTGCAGCTGTAGATGCTCAAAGAGTGTACCGTGGATTCCGTTTGCGTGCAGTAGTTCGGCGAGAAAAGCTCCTAAATGATATCAGGCAGCAACAGGCTGATGAAATGTATCGCCGTCTTCACGAAAACTATCTTCTGCGGGAACTACGGCGTAGCAGTGCTGAAGCGATCCAACGAATTTACAAAGGATACGCATTTCGGCAGCTGGTGCGTCAATGGCACATGCAGGCAGGAGTAATTCAAAGAATATTCCGCGGGTACCGAGGACGGCTTCGAGCTGCTGCATTTCGCGAAGGCACCTGTACGTTCTATATGGCACAGCGAGTATTTCAACGTGGTGTCGAGATCAGTGGGCACCGTGTCATGCTGATCATTGAAAAGGTAAGCACCCAGATTTTATAAATCAAGCACGACATGCTAACCGTTGCTGATACGTTTTACGTGCCTTGCTTCAGTGTGGATTGTCGTTTCGTCTGGATGGATATGACATGGAATCATGTGTCACGTACCACGGTTTTTTCTCGCACTCGAGTTCTATGTCTTTGCTGTGCTACCTCAATTGGACCTACGGTGAAACGCTTTGTGGCCGAGAATTTACTCGCAAGGGCGACAAGGTCGTCATTCGCAATATGTCGTCGGTCAATCGTTTGACAGGCGAGTGCTTTGTCGACTGCGTCGGAATCATGTCGCAAGAATTCACAGTTTCTCTAGTGAATTGCGTTCACGCAATTAACTTGCGAAATTTCAGCGCTGGGGATAACGACCCCCCTCTTTTATTGCCGATTACAGTTGAGGACACTGTTCGCCTCGTTGAAGCCATTGCTGAACGTGCAATCTTAGTCCCAGCACTTCGAATGGCGACTGTGGAGCTCAAAGCCAAATCCCCGGCTGACTTTACCATATCAATTCGTCCCCCACCCAAAATGCACTTTACCTTTCGACGGAAGCTAATACCCATCGGAAAGCGATCACATGAATGCGCTCCAAACGTATCGGACCTTCAGTTTGTTTATCCTGTCACAAACGGTCTGCGAGGTGTGAGTATCGGGACGAACAAATTTCGCAAGAAGTGCGCGCGGCATGCAGTCCATTTTACAAGGTGTCGTTGTATTTTGCCGATTGTATCAACCTCTGCACACATCGAAGTAATTACCCGAGCGCTTGCCTCTCCGTCGTTACCTTCGTGGTCTTAGCTGCACGAATATCGACAGTGAATCAAGGTGGTGCGAATTATGCTTATATAAAAATTATGCTGTATCGTGCAATTTATTTACTTGGTATCGTCATTTATGCCCGACGATATTGGACTGACCGGCATAAAATATCGGCGAATGGCATCTCGGAAACGCTTTCCATAAAGACCAGGCTCAACAATGGTAGGAGAAGATTGTCCGGCAATCATACCAACAGATTTGCCTACACTTTCTACTCGTTTGATAAAGTCGAATTGACGTAGGTAATCAATGATTCCGACTGTCATCTCGGATGGAGCGCCGTCCTTCTCCCCGTCACGATTTTTTCGAAAGCTTAGCCCCACAACCATAGAGTAGTCCACGATGTTGATCGAGTAGAGAAACGCTGTATCGTTCTGCACCGCTTCCAGCAGGAATTGATGGTCTTCGACAAATACGCCCACAGGATGGCCTTTCGTGAACTCCAAGAAATTACCATCAAGGAGGACGCGGTTAACATTTTGAGGCCCTTCTGAACTTTCACGCGGCTTCGCAAATCGGTTCCGAGAGCTTCCTTTCAGGTCGTAAGTCCGTGCGAGCTGCTTCTGATAGAACGCGTTTTCCATAACACAAATGTTGTATACCATCTTCTGTCCAGAATCTTTACGGGTGATAGTGGTCTGGTATAGCCCGACGGTTTTTGACAAAAGACTGGCCTTGCCATCGAAATAAATGGCTGCCATGTATTTGAAGTAGCCTGGTAGACAGCCCAGAAAACTCTAACCATCCACAAACAAAGGACATCGTTATTCATAGAAACATAGATGTCCGAGCCATGTCGTTCACGTACCTGCATTTCAGTTGACGAAATGTGCTTGATGACGAATCGGTCATCAAGCGTTCGATAAAAAGAAGCACCCGATTTACCACCATTGGCGTTCCAATTTGCTACGTGAGATATCGAGAAAATGAAGTTTTGGAGACTACCATAGAACAGGTCGCGGAGAACTTCAAACTAAACATCCACAAACGCCACGAACGTTAGTTAGTATGGGCAACCCAGAATATTCAGTAATACATACCTGAAGTGGGTAATATGCTATCGTTGACATTTCCCAACATGTGCTTGAAGAGGAAGATGCAGCTTTTCCGGATAAGAGTGAAACGTGAAGCGGCATTTCAACTGATACGAACTTAAAAGGCGCATTCAGTGATGTCGCGAGAGCGGCGCGAGACCAGTTTGTTGATACAACGCTCGATCCGTCCCGGTGCTTCTTTTGCACATCAACCGATTCTATCGCTTCGCTATGAACGCGCAGTTTCCACCCATCCAGCTCCTCTTCGTATGCATCCGTTGAAAGAGCATACGCAACACATGTGACTGGTTTCGACTCATTTACTAGCACCACCCGCGACTTGGAGCGATGCGGTAAACTAGGATGACCTGCAACCAGTGCATCAGGAAGTTCGATGGTGAAGTCACTTCCGGGTTCAGACCGCCCAAGAACTCGGTAAAGATCCCACAATGCTTCCTTCCAGCCAGCCCGACCCTGGAAGCCCAGTTAAATGTTAATACTCAAGAGCATCACCAACAACAATGTACAAACCTACAAACACGAACCTCTTTTATCTCCCCGATGCTGCCGGACTGAACAGAAAATGGTATTGATGGGCTCTTTGATGATTCGAGACTTACAATAGTTGCCACAGATGATATTGTTTTTCCTGGTAGCACCTCTGTCTCGGTCACGGCGCTAAGGGTGCCACTACTCCTTCGTCGTACCAATGGTTCAGCACCCTCACCCCATTCAGGCTCTTTCACAATTGCACTTGGCGTTAGTGTTGATTCCTCCACGACCCGAGGAGACGATATCGGTGATGAAACAGCCGTCGGGTGAAATGTGACACCTCCGAGCGTGAACGATCCACTATTTGGAGCGGGTGGGGTTGCCTCCGTTGAGAGATGCTTTTTTATCAGCTTGCGAAGCCGCAACATACATGTAATCCATTTACACGCCATTAAATACAGCGCACGCTGCGTTGCATCGCAAGCGCCCAAATTGTCAGCGGGATCCTCGCCTAATCGTGCCAATTTATGAGAGAAGACCGCATTTCCACTTCGCACCAATTTAGAAATACACATGACTTCGAGGATAATGCGTTCGTGATGCCCTGAATCTGTTCGCTCAAAAGCTTCGACGGCCTGGTTAATTCCTTGCACCTTTTCCGTAAAAGAGTTTATGAGGGACTTTAGAAGCTCTTTCAAGCTTTCGAGTCGTGCAGTTACAGCTTTCGCAACTACTGCGCGCTCTTTTTTCTCCCACGAAGGATTCTTCAGAAATGGCTCGTTGCTCTGATGCACGTCTGCACGCCCAAGACGAAGTGAGACCTGCTTCGAGAAATCAAAGCGCGCCACAGAGTTCCCAATGTTGAAGAAAAGTACATGCGATTCCATGGATGTGTGTGTGCAGCTTGCTGTCGGCGACTTTGGTACTGCAGGCCCGTCTGCCTCCGAGAAAAGTACTTCCAGAAACCGCGCAAACGAGTACTTGTAAATGTACTTATCAAGTGGGATAAAAGGTGTGATCACGCCGTTGCACTCCCGGCACCATCGCCAAAAAATGACCGTGGGATAGCCATTCTCCGCAGCTACTGCAGTTTCATCTTCACTGATAGATGCTTGAGAAAATGAACTCGGTGTCATTATAGCCTGAAGGTTGATCTCTCTCTCTGAGCCCATTGTGAATGACAGTTCACTGAATGAACCAAACGACTTCTCCGCCACGCCGTTGTCAGTCACTTGACTCATGGACAACGATAGGGACTGCTTGCTTTTATCTGGCAGCTCCTCAAACGAGATGGTTATTGTTCCATTCCGGCAGCTAAAGGAGTGTACATGGTCTGCCATCAAATGATTGCATTTGAGATTCTGTCATTCACAGCGCCACATATATTCGTGTAAGTTATGCTCGAGAGTGCATCCAACAAACCTGGCACGTACCTGACACTTCAGAGTGAGTGCTGCTAATTCCTGGTTGAGAAAGTTACCGAAGGACACATCATCCTCAGAGCAAGCTGTAATGCCAAGATGCTTTGCTTCAACGCATTGATGATAACGAGGGTTTGAAGAACCAGGATCACGGACACGTAACGTGGATGTAGTGCACCAAGTAGTACGTAGCTCTTCAACGCGTTCCGCACTCTCCTTTGACAGCAGCATGTTCTTGTTTAGGTCCAGATCAGAAAGGACGTGAGCTTCCAGAAGGAGTTGGTACGTCATTGACAGGACAGTCCGTGTTAATTGCTTGAGTAAGCACAGCGCTTGCTTCGAAGGACCAGTAATTAGCACTGTACAGCCATTGAGGGGATCACATCCGTCAAGATACAGGTACGTATCGGTTCGCAGTCGGCTTGGAACAGCAGGTGCCTTCATAAACACACCTGCCAGTGCCTGCAAAGATTTTTTTCCAGGCGACAGTCCTTCGTCAGGGGCTACAGGAATGGACTTTACCAAAAACGTCCGGCAACTCCCAATGACTTTAGAGGGGTCTGCTTTATCCACATGATCCACTGACGTAAGCACTTCAGCTCCAGTGTGGCGAGCAATTCGATGCAGCATTTCACTTTTGACGTTGAGGACGATTGAAATGTGGCGCTCACAAAGCAGCTCTTGGGCATACCGAGAAACAGTCTTCTCAACAAAAATTACATCCGGCTCTAATGCTGAGATTTTGTCAACGAGAATGGCCATGTAACTTTTTTCTTGCTCTAGCAGGGTGTCTAGTGAGCACATACGCCCCGTGCCATTTGAACGGTCGTAACTAATTCCACAACCAAATAGTAGGATGCGTGGATTCACGACATGGCGAGCCATTTGCTTATGGCTCAAGTGCTTGTGGCAAACAGTTCCTGCAAGCCATTTAAATTTGTAGCTTGGTTCTTTCTTGCTGGCGTTAGCTTGCTCAGGTATGGCGATGCTCTTCACCTTTACAAGATTTCTATAATTGAACCCACTTGGAGAGCGGAAATTCATGCTAAAAAGCAGATGGCCAGTCACGACAAATGCGATGTCCTCCAACGTCGCTGCTAGATAGTGCGTGTCCATAGACTCGGGTTCGGGCATACGCATTGGCATCGCTGACACCAAACGCTGGATTCCTTCACGTATAAGGTCGTGGGCGCGCTGCTACGTTGTAGACAGAAAAAATATCAATGTCAGTCGCTTCTGGATTCTGCTGTGCAGGTTGTCACTTTACCATGTATTTATCCAACGCGATTTCCCGTTGCGTGTGGAGGCTGTTGCTCATATGAGAATCTCCCCACGGTCCCTCCTCGGAAACAGTTGAAACTTCTGTTTTCGGAGACGTCTTGAAAGCTTTGAGAGCCAGCACTTCAGCTTCCATCAACCCGCCGCTTTCAATTGCTCCGATAAGTTCTGCGCTGGAATGCCTCCGCCTGGTCCGTAATCGCCCACGAAACTTCCGCTGCACTTCTACGCTGTCAGATTCCTCAAAGAAGTCTACAGACTCCATTGTAGCACTTGTTGGATCCGCAGATGCTTCTAAACCGGCAGGATCGCTGGAGTTGGAGTCAACAGGTGATAGCAATGACATTGGAAGTTCGTTTGGATCAATCGGTGGGCCGAAAACAAGCGGTGACGGTTTTTTCGCGCCGAGTTTTCCACTTAACCGGTGCGACGAGCGATCAAACCGACTCGAAAATGAATCGTTCGGCACGTCATTCCCATCCAAGCTGCCGATAGAGCTCCGGCTGGGTGCATTCTCCTTTACCTGCTTTTTCTTTCCAGCAGCATCTGCGAATTGAAGACAGAACTTGCATACTCGAATGGCGTTTGGGAAGCCGTGGGGCGTGCCTTCGACGAAGTTGTTGCTGCACTCGTAGCAGAAGATTTGCCCGCACAGTCGGCAATGATGACGACGCCGAAAGAGGGAAAACGCTGCAGAGCAGTCGTAGCACACCTGGACGGCAACCCATGCCTGTCAGTCCCTCGGCTTCAGAGAATTGGCGGGAGAAATCTGCCGGTGGCGTACCTTGCAGAGATGGTCGGGCATCCAGTACTGGTTGCCAGCCGACATCGGCGGAGGTCGCACCTTGATCGGGGACGCTAATGAACCAGAACAACAACAACTTGGTCAACTTTCGATGCGAGCGGGCAAGTAGTTTCGGGAAAGTTGCTCCGGTGCCGTACCGTCAGGCTTCGGGGCGCTGCTGCTCTCAGCACTCGCGTCGGGTTCCTGCGTGCAGCGATCCGCACATATGTGAGCCACATCAAGCCGAAGTTTCGGTGGCAGCAGCCCAGCCGACAGTGCGGCACTACTGCACCTGGAACGTGGACGCCATGAAGCCTGGCACCGGGAACGTCGTCAACCTGTCGCAATATTAAAAAAAAAAAAATCACACGCAAAAAAAAAAAAAATCACATGCCAGTGAGAACTGCGGTAGCATTTCCGGCGCTTCATTCGCGCGCGCCGCACCGCGAGGGGTCTCGATCCAGACGCGGGTGCGGCATCGACTGCACGCGCCGCTCCGCGTCCGCCATGGTCGCGCACGCAGCGAGGAGGAAGCGCCGAGTGAGTCGCTTGAAGCTGGCGCCGGATTTCTCTACCGCGCGGCAAAGCCGCTCCTCAAATCGCGCCCATTTGCCGGCCGAAAGAAAAAGGGGGCAGTTTTTGGGTCCCCCTCGTGGGTGGGACCCATTTCCTCGGCGTTTTTGACAAGAAGTTATTGTATCCGACCGACCGGTGGGGCGACATGGTGCTGGGCAAGTTCTGCTTCGAGGAGGAGGCGTTCTCGGCCGAGGGCTTCGAGGTGGGCGCGTTCCTGGAGGGCTGCCGCGCCCGCAGCCCCATGGAGACCATCCACCAGGACCTGAAGCAGTTCCAGACGGCGCTGGAGAACCAGCTCGTGGCCATCATCAACGAGGACTACGCCGAGTTCCTGCAGCTCTCGTCCAGGCTCAAGGGCGTGGACGAGGCCGTGTCCGGCGTGCGCGCCCCCATCCTGGCGATGCTCAAGCGCGTGGACGACGTGCAGCGCGCGATGGTGCGTGCGTGTGGCTGCGGCGCGGCTGGGCGGGCCGCGCGCTGACGTGTTGCCGTGTGTGCGAGCAGGCCGCGCTGCAGGGCAAGATCCACGCGCAGCTGCACTCTGCGGACGAGCTGCAGCAGCGCGAGAAGGACCTGCAGCTCAGCATCAAGGTCTCGGAGAAGCTGCTGCTGCTGGAGGACCTGCTGGAGATCGAGTCGCCGGCGGACAGCGACGACTACGAGCTGGAGAGAGGGCCCGTCGACTCGGACGACGACAGCGACGACGAGTTCGACAACTTCGAGCGCGTGAAGAAGAGTCTCAACGCCACAAGCGCGGCGGAAGGCTGCGCGAAGCTCGAGCGGGCTGTGCAGATCTTCGTGCAGCTGGATCTGGAGTTCACCACAGGCATGCACATTGCCACGATTCAGGTAATCCAGTGCTGTAGCAAATACCGTGTGGGTTACTTGGAACGCGGCGAGAAAGCTCACAAACAAGTTTGTTCTGTGGTATAATGTCGTAGAGAGAAGAAAAGCGCCTTGCAGTCATCGAAGAAACGCTGTTACGCCGTCTAGAGACGGAGTTCGCCACCGAAATCTTCCCCGATACATTTTATAATCGGGAACACGCCATTAGCTCGCTGACGCTGAGCTACTTGCTACGGGCCTATGTGCTGCTCCAAAAAAGCCACATTCCTGAAGAGATGATCGGACGCTTACTTGTACAGCCCTACGCGGAGGAAACCTTGACTCGAGGCAAACTGGACGGCCGAGTACGTGGTTCATGTGAGGGCTTACCGCAGATTTATGAGTCCATTATGGACTTCATTACCAGCAAGTTTGCGGGAACCCTAGCACTACCTGTTTGCCAGGGAGAACCTAAATGCTCAGTGGATATCCTCGGAAACGCGATTTGGAAGCCTCTTCAAGAGCTTCTCTCGTCGAAGCATGGCGTTATTTTTCAAGCAGCAGACCCGGAGCGATTTCACCAGAGCTACACAACTAGTATGCGTTTCCTCACTGATGTTGAGGAACGCTTCTGCAAAAGTGAGTCCATGAAAAGCCGCTTCCGATCTCACGAGAGTGTGGTGGAGTTCAAGGAAAAATGGAATATTGACGTGTACTTCCAACTCCGAGCATCACAGCTGGCTTCAAGTCTGGAAAAGTCATTCGGTACAAAGCGTGAGGAATCAACTGCGTCTGACTCTGCGTCTGTGATTGACAAGTCGGCGCTGGTCTTCGAAAGCTCAAAGCGCTTATGGCAAGCGATGCAAGACTGCTGGAGTGACCACATTTTTCTCACACCACTCCTCCCTAGTTTCTGTAAGCTCTGCGTGCAGCTTTTCGCATACTACATTGAGATCTGGAAGGAGCCCTTGCTGAATGCAGTGGCATTGCTCAATAGCGGGACCAAGGTTGATTTTTCGGTCATCCCACTTTACTTGTTATCGAACGAAGAAGATATTCTTTTCGCTGGCAGCGACTTTCACCTGCTGTACCAACAGGTACGGGCTGAACAAGTCGCTGAATAAAGCTCTGGAAACTGACTCGTTAATGCCATATTGTTTGTTATCCTCGCAGATTTCGCAAGATCTTCTCCCAATAGTTAAGGCGCACGTCAACGCTTTCACAGATGATAGCGATAAATTTGTGACCGAACTGTTCGAAGAGGTGTGCGACTGCTGTTTGATGAATCTGCATTCAACAGACTTCCTAACATTTAAATTTGTGTGCTGCTTCCTTGACAAATGTAGCCCCTTGCATCATTATCCGAGCTTGAGGCAAGCTGCTGGTCAACGGCTGTTACAATGGTAGCTGCTGACTGCAAAAAAGTTCTTCCTGCAATCCGGTATGTACATGCCTACATTGATAGTGTACCCCGAGGACATGTACTTATTACAGTTTATTCTATGCTGCCTCTGCAACAGCACTGTGAAGGGACAATATCAGATGACAAACAAGCCTCCACCAACGACCCCGTCGACCTATGTGCCGAATATCATCCGGTATATTGTCATCATGCAGTGATCACATACTATATTCTATCGCTAACACAGTGCAACTTTGTGCAGCCCGATGCAAGAGTTCTTGGAAAAGTGGGGCATTCACTTCGACACAGCCAAACGACATAAGCTGCTTCTATCTATTGTAGAGGAGGTGTGTGATGTGTACTCAATCCTATCGTCGGAGCTGCTGAGGTCTGCGTTGGAATTGGAGGAATCACTCAAGAGTCGCAAACTGCAACGACACTCCGGATCGAGCTCGACGCTGACCAACAACTCAGTGTCCGACACGGAAAAAATGCGCATGCAGCTGCTGCTCGACCTCGAGGAGATCCAGAGGTATGTGAGCAGTTTGCACGATACTATTACGAACGGTGTTGCTGACTCCAGCTGCATGTGGGTATGTGGTTTCTGTGTGGTGGCCTACAGAGAGGCGGCGGCACTGGGGCTGGATGTGCAGCACTGCAGCGGACTGCAAGCGGCGATCGCGAAACTATCAGAATCAGAAAGTTGAAGTTGAAGTTACTCGATTGGTTGAAAAGAGATCAAATAGACCGATTTTATTGGACAATAATCTATGGTGGCAGTTGAGTGCGTCAGATTTGATTTGCTGCTGTGATGGAGACCGGCGGGCACTGGAACGCGTCGCTATGGCGGTGGGGGCTTTGCATCACGATGGCGTCGCTGTCTCTCTGGAAGGTGGTGGAACTGGCGGTGAGCGGTGATGCGTCCTGGGACCGCATCTTCCGCAAGAAGGCGAAGAAGCAGCAGTACTTGTCCGGCTTCCCGGGGCTCGTGGGCAACACTCCGCTGGTGGAGCTCACAAGCCTGTCCAAGGCCACGGGCTGCACGATTCTGGTGAGTTTGGGTGGGCTGCGCAATTGCGTGTTATGTGGTGAGTGAATTGCTGATGAGAGGTACCGGGTGAACGCTTGATGGTGCCAGGCCAAAGCCGAGTTCCTGAATCCTGGTGGGAGCTCTAAGGACCGAGTCGCGAAAGGGATTGTGGAAGACGCAGAACGTCGGGGGCTTCTGAAAGAGGGTGGCACTATTGTCGAGGGAACTTCCGGTAGTACGGGCATCAGTCTTTCGCTCATGGCTCGAGGTTGGTCATCAGGGCTGAATTGCTGTAGCAAACCGTTGAGCTAGAAGGTGCTAACAGCAATCGATCGTGTGCAGCTCGAGGCTACAGATGCGTTATTGTGATGCCTGATGATCAAGCGAAGGAAAAGAGCCAGCTTCTGGAACAGTTTGGGGCAGAGGTTGTGCTGGTGAAGCCGGCGTCCATCGTGAATGCTAAACACTATGTGAACGAAGCCAAGCGACTGGCACGCAACACCGAAGGTAGGCATCGACAGTGTGCGCCAATTGCAGGTATCACTTGCGGCCCTAAGTTGCTTGTATGCGTGGTCATTGCAGGAGGATATTTTACTGACCAATTCGAGAACACGGCCAACTTCGAAAGCCACTATGCCACGACGGGGCCTGAGATCTGGCGCCAGACTAACGGAACGGTGGACGCCTTTGTGATGGCCGCAGGTAGGCTTTCGCTTTAATAGTGCATGGCGACCGCGACTGGCTGTTGACTTTCGCGTGTGTTTAACGCCAAGGTACGGGAGGCACTATCGCAGGCACTTCGTCCTACTTAAAAGAGAAGAACCCGAATGTGCAGGTTTTCCTGGCTGACCCTCCCGGATCTAGCTTGTATAACAAGGTAAGCCGCTTGTCGAGATCACATGCTTGTATAGCGTTTCGCGCCGATCCTTACTTATTGTACTGCGCTCGTGCTTCCAGGTTCGTAGCAACGTGTGCTACGCTCCCCAGCAGGCTGAGACCAAAGTTCGCCGGCACAGGTAGCCAGAAGCCCTCCATCATCCAAGTATGTCAACTGCAACATCACTGATGCTCCTTGTGACGAACTGCAGATACGACACCATCGCTGAGGGCGTCGGCATCGACCGCTTGACGGAAAACTTTATGCTGGCCAAGATCGACGACGCCTTCAAGGTGACGGACCAGGAGATGGTGGAGATGTCGCGCTTTCTACTGCGCGAGGAGGGCATCTTCGTGGGCAGCTCGAGCGGCCTCAACTGCGTCGCAGCGGTGCGCGCCGCGCGCAAGCTCGGACCGGGCCACACAATCGTCACCATCCTGTGCGACTCAGGCCAGCGCCACCTGACCAAGTTCTGGAACGAGCAGCACATCCGCGAGGACTGGAACCTCGAGCCCTCGGCCACGCACCTCGAGTTCCTGGACGGTTCGACGGGGCAGCCCTAGGCTATCGTCTTGACTCTATCAGATAGAGTCAACAGGCCACGCATAGTCAGTCTACGTGTATAGCCTACGTGTATAGCCTACATAGAGGGCTTCAGGACCAGCTGGACAGGCGTGCTGCCTTCCTTGCCCATAGATTCGACGTTTCTAAAAATATCTTTCCATGGATTTCCACGCTGTGATTGGCCCCTTTGAATATTGATCGAATATGTCATTGGTAGAAAAGACGCGTGTCCCTTCAGAACAGAAAATCTTTGTTGACGTCGAGCCCGCGCGCCGGTCACTCTGCAAGTTGCCGTCTCCCCAGCACCAGCCACAGCTACAGACCCGTCCGCCATGGCGACCGCCTCGACCCCCGCCACCGTCATCGCAATCCCCAGCGACGTCCACGCGTTCGCCGCCAACGTCAGCCCCCGCGGCGTGGACCTCGAGGGCCGCCTGGACCTGTCTCTCGGTGCGTCGCTCCCTTCGACTAGCGAGAAAGATACTTTTTGTGGCTGACGGCGCTGTGCCTGCAGACGCGCTGATTAAGGAGCGCCGGAAGGAGCACAAACTGCTGAAGAAGGAGGAGGCCAAGAAGCAGAAGCAGCCCGCGCACAAGAGGAAGACGCCCAAGCAGCAGAAGCAGCAGCCGCAGAAGACGCAGACCAACGGCCAGGCAGCGCAGCGCAGCGCGCTGGTCAACAAGAACCGCGGGCTGCCAGCGCAGCCGTCTGCTGCCAGGGGCAAGACGGCACAGAACAAGGCCAAGACGAGCATCGCCGCCACCACCGCGAAGCTGCGGCAGCAGATGCGCGCGGACAAGGCCGCCAAGAACTCCCCCAACCGGTTGGTTGCTAGTCCCAGGACAGTGAAGAGCAAGAACCAAAGCAACGCGGCACAGCAGCAGAAAAAGAAGAAAAATGCACCACCGCAGGCGAGGAAGATCACATCTCCTGCACGTGTCGTCCAGCCCAAGGGCGGCAACGAACTGCAGCCGCTGAGGCAGCAGTCTAAGACGCCGGTGAAGCCTTCGGCACGGCAAGTGATGCGCTCCAACAACAAAAAAAGCAAATTAAGCATTACGATTCCCGGCTCAGCGAGCAAGAAGAACGCCCAGAAGAAGCAGAAGCCTGCCAACAAGGTATTACTCCCAGGGAAGCTGTCGCAGACGCTGGCGAAGAAGAACTCAGCGGCCAAAACAATCGTGAAGAGGGCAAAGAATCGAAAGGTTGCAGCTGGTAAGGCAGCACAGGTTGTACGCCAGGTACCTGGCCAGCGCAGGAAAAACTGAGATTGCGGGTACAGGTTGCGGATAGAGGGCCCTCTATTACACAAAAATCCATTTTTTTGTTTGTCACTCCTAGTAAATGCTACCAGTATCGGCCTCGACTCTATGACGTTACGTGATTTGCCCATGCCGTTTTCTCCATGTGAAATCGAAACCACCGGAACGGAACGCATTGTTGAAGCCTACCCGTTTACTGCTGGTTCAAACGCTTCAGAACGGTCTCGCGGCCTAGAAGCTCAATCGTGTCACCAAGTCCAGCACCCACATCCATACCCGTCAGATAGTAACGAATTGGCATCAAAACCCTGCGATAAACACGAACGTGTTAGCAGTGAGCGCGACTAGCATGATTAACTTCAGCAAGGCAACGCACTTCTTCAGCCCCAGTTTTCGACTCTTGGCGACAGTCTTGATGCTCTTAGTGATATGATTCTGCAGAGAGACGGCACAAAATCAGCTAAGAACCAAACGAGTCAACGAGAAGCACCCGCTACTGACCGGGGTAAAGTCTTCGTCAGAAAGATTGCTCAGGCCGGAGCACACGTCCGCTACGATTTCGGGTGTGCTTTCGTCGATGTAGCTGACCTTCATATCTTGGGCGACAGGAGAACTGAGATCAGGGTCCGTGAAAAACGGGATGCATAGAGGTCCGAACTCGGGAAGAGCGCTCACGCGCTCCTTCATGAGATCCATAGCCCTCCAAACGTAGTCAAGACCGAACTTTTCTACAACATTAGTTGGGTCTGCGAACCCCGCGTCTGTAAGGGCGGAAGAGATCATTGGCAGCACGTCGTTCACAACAGCCAGTTTGTGGTCATCCGTTGCTGTTTCCTCGGCGAACAGCGCACGGACGTGTCGTGAATTGATCCAACGAAGGCGACCCACGTTAACGACAGAGCCTGCCTTGTTTACGTGATCGATCGAGAACTAAAGCATAAATAATGAAAAAATGTCAGAATTCGGTGGGCAACCAGAACTGAACACCACACTCATACATGCTTCTCCAACTCCTTCATCTGGAAAATTTCTTGGTTGTTACCGCCGGCAGGGTTCCAACCCAAAAGAGCGACAAAGTTCACAAGGCCACTAGGCAGAAAGCCCTTGTCCTGTAAGCAGATCAGATTCAGATTCAGCAAACGCATTCATAATGAGATGGTGAGCTAAAGCAACGCAAAACAAACCCTAAAGTCTTCGACAGCGACGTCACCCTGGCGCTTGGACAACTTGGAGCGGTCATCATTCAGAAGAAGACCCAAATGTGCCCACTGCAAGACAAAAACAAACAAATTCTAAGCTCTTCTCTGAATAATCGGAGTTTCATCTCATGACAGGCGACACTCACCGTTGGTGCCTCGTAGCCAAGTGCCTTGTACAGAATGACGTGCTTCGGGGTGGACGGTAGCCACTCCTCGCCACGAATGACGTGAGAAATGTGCATAGCATGATCATCCACCACATTAGCAAGGTGATACGTCGGGTAGCCGTCACTCTTCATTAGAACCTGGTCATCGATTCCGGCGTGGTCGAATTGCACGTAACCACGCAGCAAATCCTTGACAACCGTTTTACCCTCCGGGATTTTCAAGCGAACCGTATGCGGTTCACCACGGGCCACTCGAGCTTCCACTTCCTTCTCATCCAGGCCAAGACACGCACGATCGTACATCGTTGCCTCTCCGTGGCGCGTCTGCGACTCGCGCAGCTTCTGCAAGCGCTCACTCGTGCAAAAACAGCGGTACGCGTGGCCACTCTACATCAAAGCTACCGGTCAGCGCAGCGCCCACATTAACAAGGCTACTGCCTCTAATTGACGCACCTCAATCAGCTTCTCCGCCGCTTCCAGGTAGATCGGGAGCCGCTGCGACTGGATGTACGGACCGTGGGGGCCTCCAACGTTGGGACCTGCAGCATAAAATACGTCAGCTTCGTTCACCACCCAGCTATCTCTCAGCACGTTCTCGTACTCATCACGCACCCTCGTCCTCCTCGACTCCGCACCACTTGAGGCTGTTCACTAGCGCCTCCAGGGATCCCTCCACTTGACGCGTCTGCACGCAGCACGAACCAGGTCCTCAGCGACTCAATCAACACCATCCACCCGGCCCACATACGGCCCTGCCGCACCTTGTCCGTATCCTCAATGCGCAGAATGAACTGCCCGCCGGAGCTCTTGGCGAACAGGTAGTTGAACAGCGCGGTGCGCAGGCCGCCGAGGTGCAGGTAGCCCGTGGGGCTCGGGGCGTAGCGGACGCGGACAGTCGATGGCGCCTTATCGCCACTTGCAGCATGCGAGGAGCATCCACGAAGCGCGAGCGCAGCAGGCCGCAGCGGCGCGCGGCTGCGCAGGCGAGCGAGCAGCATGGCCGACATGCTCCACGTCAATTCTGAGGTGGCCACAGGACTCGATTTTGATCTAACTTATATCAATATATATGACGAAGTACGAATGCTCAATTAGAAATTTAAAACACCTAAATCGAGGAACGTAGAAGCTAACGTTATTTATTTGCCAGCTTTGGCAACGACAACCACGGGAGGCTCTGATATACCCCATTTTGCCTCGATGGCCTTCTTGATGCGAGCATCAGTCTTGCGGTTGCTGATGACGTTTTGCAGCGTCTCTTCCAGAAAAGCGACCAAAGTCTCGCTCGACGCGTTCATGGAAGCCACGGTAGCAAAAATCGGAGCTAGCAACTCGTTGAGTGTTAATGGACTCAGCACATCTTGCTGTACGATGCGGTTCATGGCAGGGAATATCGCCGATAATAACGCTTGTACCCGGACGTTAAGGATATAGCCGCCGACATCCACCAGTCCGCGCCCAAGGCAGTTGTAGTCGAGTGTTTCGTCGTTGCAGTTCTCCTTGTCGAAACCGACCACCTCCATGTATAGCCCGTAGTCTTTGGGGTCTGGAAACAACCCACTTTCAGCCTCAACAATGCGAAGCAACACGTTGAGTGCTCCAAGTTGAGTCTCAGCCGGCACATAAGAGGCGTTGAAGACTCCTTCGCCCTTGATACGATGCGCATGGGTGACGTAAACTCCGCCGAGAAAGGGACGCACAATCTGGATAGCTCGCTCGATAATGCGTAGCTGGAAATATTCACGCTGCCACAGCGTTGTCCATGACGCATCGTCAGGAAGTTTGTTCAATGCTGTCTGAGAGACCCGCGCGTTCTTGACTAACTGCAAGCGATCAGCAGCATAGTCTATCAAGTCCGAAGACAAGTCAAATGCCTGCGCGTAAGGATTCAGCATATTTTCGAGAGCCTCATCAGTAAGAAACAGTGGTGCGGCAGCTGCTAGTTCTGTCAAGCGTGGGGTTTTGTATCCTGGAGTTTCATCTTTTATCATAGAATAGCCATACGCAATTGCAGCGTAGTCGTACTCACCAATTGTAGTCATGAAGAAAGGGTGGCTATCGACTTCATCCAGAGTCAGATCCGAGAAAATGTTTGCCGGTAGATAATCCATGATTGATGTCGATAGCCCATGCTCCGCAACAAATGAAGTATTACGCAATTGATCGCGAGAATATGCGGTCGATCCCGCGAAATTGTGCCTCAGCCCTAGTGTGTGGCCCACCTCGTGCATAATAATACTCGCAAAGTGCTGAGCGATTAACCTTTTTGGGACGTAGCCATCCTCATCCCCTACAAAAGATCTTAGCATCATTCGGTCAAGCTGGTTCTGTTGCTCATGAGCTATTCCGCACTGTTGGGTTCGGCCAGTTCGAACATGTGAGAACTTCTTGCTGTTATTCAATAAATTCGAAGCATCCACTTCGTCATTCATAACCTGAAGTGGACCTGTAAGTGACTTGAAATCAAAGTCGGCTATTACCTCATTGAAGAAGCCGTACTCCATCACGATATCGCTGTGAAGGATTTCTCCAGACCTAGGGTCAATAACGGCTGGACCATATGCATACGTTTCCTTAGATATCATGACGGAAATACTGTTGTATCGAAGATCCCCGAGACGATAATCTATCGGCCAGTCATCATCACCTGGGAGAACTACACGGATTGCGTTGGGGAATCCGATCCGTTCAAATGCAGGAACCCATGCCCTCACACCTGTTGCAAAAGCTTCTCTCCACTCCCGCGGCACTGAGGGGTCGATGTAGTACGTAATTGGCTCTTTGGTTGTGTTTCCATCAGCATCGAGCTCGAGCTTGCGACGATGAACGACTGTTATTTGCGGATCCCACCAGTGGAATCCATTGCCGTCACTGAGCTCTTGGTCTCGAATGCTGTACTGTGTGAAGCGTTTTGAAAAGTACCCAATCCGATCGTCCGCCACTCGCTGAGCCATGACCTCGTCCGGAAGCAAACCAATCGCAAAATTGACCTCAAGTATTCCAGAGGCTAGCTCGTACTCAACAATAAGCATTGTATTCCGTGCAAATGACTCTGACCGATCTTCTACTACCGTAAAATCATTCGAAACAAGCGCAGATGACACGAAAAATCCATTCGAGAGAAAGGCGTCTGATGGAATATAATAAGCACTATCAGTCTCCATGTAGATAGGCACTTTGATAGCATATCCAGGCCATTGACTATCGTCAAACATTTGCTGAAGCTCGTCAGCTTTGTCTCCGCGAAGGCTTGCATAATGAAACTCCTGTACAAGTTGCAGGTATCGTCCGTTTGGGGACAACTCGAAATGAAACACGAAATCATTGGTCTCCAACAAAATTCCGCCTCGTTCTAAGCCAACTTTCACGGGAGCCTCGCGCCTCACCACAGTTGGGTACACGATAAAGGAGGAGTTCCAATGCATTTTGCTGAGGACAAACACTGATCTTTCGTCTGGGGTGAACTGGGCATCCAGAAAGGGAACCACACCACCGTTTTGAACTTCCTCGCCTCCAATTGTTTCAAGGCTTCCAAACGACACGGTGAAGTCGTCGTCAATCCCAGTATTGATTGATTTGGGCTGTTCTCGCGAAAAGCGAGCAGCTAATCCGATACATACACCAAGAAGGAAGAGAAAGGAGACCGCCAGTATTGCTATCCTTACCCGCTTTCGTCGTCGGTCAGGTGCAAGAAGGGACGCTGTATCGTGCTCCAAATTTTGCTCATTTGGAGTTTCAGAGGTAGGATCCACTCGGTCTCCTAGCTCGATGTCAATCTCTTCGTCACTATCAGAATCAATTCTAAATCGCGGCGAATCCACAACTTGAGCCATGGCTTTGCTCGGATCGATCACGCCTGAGTCCACCTCAAGTCTGCCTCGCTCGAGTTCCGAATCTAGAATGCACCCATGTGCGCATAGTGCATGAGAACAATCGCAGCCGCATTGACGTGAATCGTTTTGAGCTCAGGGGTTTCAACACAGTCCCAACTGATATTCTTTCTCATGAAAGCGTACAACGAACGAAACCACCACTTCCTCGATCGATTTGTCACGCAGAAGGCCTGCGATGTCACTAGAACAACCCTTCACCAGTGTGAGAAAACTTTTCCGCTGCTGGTTAAGTCGGGATGCTAATTCTCGCTTGGTCAGGCCATGGTGTAGTGCAGGATCACCGCGAACTTTAGCAGATATCCATTGGCGTAGCTCCAGGTCAATTAGATGGAGAACATTTTGATGTGTTGCTTGGCGATCACGGCGCTAAAATAGACGTCAAGAGCATAAACTTCAGAGAAATGAAAACAAGCGAATTGTAAGGTAGCTTACCTGTTGCGTCTCCTTGTTCTGCTTCTCAGCAATCAAGCAACGTCGGCTATTGAGTTCGCATTCCGCTTGCTTGATCAATGCATTCATCACGTCTTCAATGACGAGGTTGTCATTTATGTCACTATAATTCAGCTTACACGTGCTACCTTCCCACGGATTTTGATCACGTCTGGGAGCTTCAAAAGCTGTTACCATCCGTTGTACAACTTCGTCAGGCACGCGTTCACTTGAGCTTCCCTCCCTTCCTCGAGCCATGTTCCGTTCGTGGCAAATTTCTGCCGCAATGTTCAAGTACAGCACCGCAAAACCACAATTCACTGCAAGTCGCCAAAGACATCTTAGCTACGGTATTCGTACGCAACAGAGTGGAAACGAACCTCACCCTTCACGGCGAGATGGAAGAAGCGCTTGCGCAGACTCCGATACTGAAAGTTGTCATCGACGAGAAGCACCAGCTGCTGCGTTGCCCTGTTGTCCCTTACTAAAGCGCTCTGCTGCTCCAAACGCTTGCCCACTCGAACGACCATAGCTTGCTGAGACGCTTTCCACCTGTTAGGGTCGAACTCGCTCTGCTTGCGACCATCGACCGCTACTTGCTCGTAGAGATCATCGAACGAGATCCGCTCATATAATCTCGTCCCGGTACTACCTCTCTCCACGAAGTGCTTCGCAAGCGTTGTCTTCCCAGCAGCGGGGAGACCACACACAAGCACAAGGATCGGATCAATCAAACTACCAACCATTTATCCTTTTAAATCACCTCGAAAGCTAAAACTGAACGTGTGGCCATGGTCGCGCCACTCATAATAAAATCACCAGTAAGGACGACTTGCATTCAAGGGTCCTCTCTATCCCTGCCCACAATTCCACACGACCATTACCACGGCACCGTAGCAGAACATTACGACAAGAGCTCCCACCTCGTTCTTCGCATGCTACTAGCTGGTTTCTTGGCCGTGGAGTAGATACTGAGTCGATGGCGCTGTTGTTGAGGGGTTTGGTTCTGTTTCGAGCAGGAGCTCCGTTCCTTGGTCCTCAAATCCTCCCCTTCGTCATGAACCAGGCCCACAATGGGGTGAAGACATCTGTCCACCGCTTGCTGGGGCGTCTCCTCCGCCTGCTGCCGCTTTTTCGCGCTCGCTGCCTTCACACGTCGTCGAGCCTCCTGTTCGTCCTGGAAGAGTAAATGCGTTAGTCCACAACCCCTCCGAGCGTTGAAGAGCCCCAAACAGTGTCCTCACCGCTTGCTTCCTGCGAGCCAGCGTGTCCACGCGCCGCTGGAGGCGTCGCAGCTCGTGCTGCTGTGAGCGATGCAGCTGCCACCTCTTCCACTCTTGGGGCACGTCCACCACCACGAATCGCAGCACAAAGGCCAGCAGAGGCAGCAGCACGTTGAGCAGAAGGCAGAGGAAGCCGAAGAAAGCCACGAGCTCGATGGCCAGCGCAGCCAAAGACGCCGTCGCTCCCATGCTCGAGACCTGGTCGTTTTCAGCCAATCGTGCAATGATACTTGGGAGCTGCTAAGACAGCAATTGACGCGATGCAAGGAACACTCGGCTATTATCTCAACGCTCTCTGCCTCGTCGATAGTTTGGATTGCTTCTCTATCAGCTTGCTATAATACGATCGAAAACACGTCTTCGCACGACTCGTCTCTCAAAATTACCAAGCAGTACGGCGCCTCTGCAAGTATCGAGGTCTGCCAACCTACTCTCACAACAATCATGGGTTCGCCGCTGTCCCTGCCTGGTGGTAGCCACCTTGGAACGTGGGCGGTAGGTCGATGCTGGCACCTAAAGCCAACAGCATCTGCTCCAGTCGAGCCACGATCACGTCGAAGGAAGGTCGGTCGGCCGCGTCCGACTTCCAGCACTCAGTGATAAGATCGATGTACTCACTATCCACGCCCTCGGGAATGGGAGGCCGGATGCCAGCGTTGATGGTTTTGTTGTAGAATTTGATTGGCGCCATTCCAATAAATGGGTTTTGCAGGCCGCCGGCGATCATTTCCCACATCACGATGGCAAAACTGCGAGGGAAAAGAAACGAAGTCAGTACTGGGAGAGGCAACAAAACAAACATAATTGCAGTGACAGATACCTCCAGTTGTCGGCCTTGAAGGAATACCCTAGGTCTTCGTCCAGCAATACCTCAGGGGCAACCCTGCCGAACACCAAAACTTGATTAGCATCGATTCTTGAGCACACTTCCTTGGAAGTATCCTCTTACCATCCAGTTGTACCACATTGCGTAAACGCAGTATCGGTATCAAGAACCTTACTGATACCAAAATCGGCCACCTTCACTCGCCAGTCATCGTCCACTAAAAAGTTGTGGGACTGCAAGAACATAACGTCAGTCATACAAGCAGGGATGCAGCTTAGAACGAAGTAGAACACTTTGCTTCACCTTAATATCGCGATGAATAATGCGCTTCGAGTGGAGGTACTGGATGCCTCGTGCGGCATCAAGCATCATTCGTAATTTGAACTATAAATGCGGGACAAGCACAAGTAATGTCTAATCAGCAAAAGTCTTTAAGCAGCAAAGAGAAACGCGCCCTTACCTTCCAAGGAATTGTCTCGAAGTTGTTGCTGTGGATCACTTCGAATAAACTGAGCGGGAAAAGTGAAGCATTAATTGTGAGCTGGAAAACAGATAGTATCAAGCTCATGCGGCTCTTCGACATACCTTTTGCGCGAGCAATACTCCGTCAGAATCATCAGCTTCGGGTCCGTGCATGCTCCGATAAATAACACGATATTCGGGTGCTTCAGCTTTCTGAGCAGCGCCACTTCTTGACGGTAATCGCCAAGGATCTTGTCAGTTAACCGCGCGTAGCGGAATGACTTCACGGCCACCTCTGCAGCTGTTTTCCGGTTTATCCAGATTCCACGGTATACAGTAGCTGCCTTTCCACAACCTAGCTCGTTCTCCTTGCCACTAAGGATATGAATGCTTTCGTAGGGAATTTCCAAGTACTGGTTCTGCGACTCAAGAACCCGTGCCTGTTCTTGCAATGTGGAAACATCCTCCTTCGCAAGTTCCTCTGATATCGACGCAGTCAGGGAGGCGGACGAATCGGCGCGGTGCACGACCTTATGCTGACTCATGGGTGATACAGAATCTGCTTCCTTCGTTTCGCGGGATACAGCTTCTTCAACGACTTCGGTCATGCGCGCGACAGGCTTGAGATCTTCACTCGCCTTCCGCCGAATTAAATAGTGCGTCACAGACAATATTTTCCTCAACTCAGCCTCACGAGCTTCTACTCCCCGTTGCACTTCGTGTCGTCGCTCAGCCGAAAGACTCACAGTAGCAGCACCTGCGTTGATCTGTATATCCCCACCGCTATGTTAGCACCATCAAAGCATACATCTAGTATCCAGACTGAGTCTTACCTGCTCGAAAAGCTTAGCAAGAACAGAGTTTTCGCCGTTGTCCTTGTCATCGACATGGATTTTGTCACCATGAGCAAGACCAATATCCTTTCGGATGCCAGCATTTTCATCTTCCAGCATCACAGCTGTCGAAAGTTGAGAATCTGCAAGAACGTAAAAAGTGTGAATAACTTCTCTATCTTTGAGGTGGGAGCTGGAAGCATTTGTAGCGAATCACCTTTTGCCAGATCATCCGTTTGCCGAATCCAAACAATACGCTGACGGTCTTTCGGGATTCCAATGTTCGAAGCAATCTCCTGTCGAAGCACGCCAACTGTAGCATCGAACGGGATTTCTAAGCACACTGGCGCTTGCGTGTCACCTGAAGCTTGGACACATACCTAGTTATCAAGCCCATCACATCAGGTTAGATGCACACCTTATCATAAAATCAAGTCATACAACGCTGCACGTACGACTCGAAGCAACATGCAATCGTTGTCCACAGCCCGCCTAATGCGCTCACGGATGGCTTCTTCTGAAATTTCTGAAATGGTGCTGGCAAAAAAGTGCACCTACAAACGCAAGACACATTAGTATGTTTTGATACAACGGATACAACGGGTTGTCGAATCGAGAAGAATTAACGTACGTGGTGAGGGAATACGCGGTAAATTTCACTACCGTGAACATGAGCAGTGACGGCCCGCTGAAGCTTGGAGCTAGATGCGAAGGAATCTCGCCGTTGGGGCGATCGCTCTCCATTCGAGCCAGGACCAAACCATAATTCCACTTCATCATCAGAAGTACCCCCGCTCCAGCCACTTTCGACGCCTTGCCATGTTACTAATACGTATTTCGACACGATACGCTCGGTCCCGCGGTGCAACGGAACATCTACGCGCAGGTAAATGTACATCGTACTTCCTTCTTCCAGAACTGACGTAATTCCACCAATCCCCTTCAGCGCATAAAGGCCGGTCTGTTGCACGTAAAACAATTCGTTACTTTAAGGCCACACAACCTTGAGTTTGTGCAAAACGTACCATGCCCTTCTCCACCACAATCATCCTTTGAGTCGAGCTTTCGATATCGGAATTGTCGTACCCACACACAGCCCAATTGAATGGCGACGTGTCCGATCGAATGT
This sequence comes from Phytophthora fragariaefolia, assembly GCA_030267785.1. Lineage (NCBI taxonomy): Eukaryota > Oomycota > Peronosporomycetes > Peronosporales > Peronosporaceae > Phytophthora > Phytophthora fragariaefolia. The sequence goes on from BSXT01000079.1 coordinate 91,558, forward strand.
CCTGAACCGTGGACATCACCTCGGGCGTAAACTCGATGTCATTCGTGACAAATCGTCTCGAGGAACTTCGTGGTCGCCGCCGCGGAGTTTGCATAAACACCGATCCATCCCTGCAATAATAAAGCAACGATCATCCGCGTTAGATACAAGTGCGCTGGTCCAACATCGTACGCATGCAGATTGTACATGAGTTCCTCGGGATTGTGCAGTGTAACGTGCGCCACCGCGCCCATGTGTTTCTGCTCACCACGATCCACAAGTCAGAACTAGCTCCCACCGCAAAGTTATCGTCTCCGCAAACGTACCCTGATCACATAGTTAAACTCTGCGTACTTCGTTCGCAGGTAGATGGGAAGGTTTCGTCCCTTCCAGCAGAACGACAGCACGTTGGTTGGTGCCGAGTTCTCGGCGTAGCAGTCGACGCTCGTGAGTCCGTAGCACAGCGAGTTGGGCGAGAAGAGCTCGGGCGGCCACTTGGACTGGTCCGAGATGCTGCCGTGTCCGGACGCCAGCACCTTCAGCGTGTTGCGCATCTCCCGCTGGTCCTGCCGGTCAGTAGGATCCCGATGAGCACAATGCCAAGGAGCGACGCGCACAGGCCACGCACCGCGAAGGAGAAGATGACCCACGTGGGCGAGTTCTTGGTCTTGATGTCGTGCAGCACGCTGTCCACCTGGCTGAAGCGCAGGTCCTGCGCCTTGACCGTGCGCACGAACGTGTGCGGCACCTCCATGCCGTTGCGCTTGGTGTGGGCGAAGCACAGAATCCTGGCGCGCGTGTGTGCGAGCCTCGGCTGCAGCCTCGGCCCCTCCTGTCTGTCTGCCTGTGTGCGCTGCTGCTGCTGCGTCGAGTCCTCCCGCGCGTCGAGAACTGATGGGGGCGTGCCGCCGTCCTTTGAGCCTGCGAGATCTGTCACAGTGTAACACACGGTGAGCCACTCGGCCCGAGCCCTTCGGGGCGCCCGCGCGCACCTGTTACGAGAGCGCCGGTGGTCCCGCTGCTGAGCCAATGAGAGGGAGGGTCGGCGGCATGCGCTGCCGGCCTCGTGCCTTGCCGTGCCTCGCGCCGCTCGCCTGAGTTCCGCACTCGCGCGTGCTGGCGTTGGGGTACTGGACTGGTGCGAAAAACAACCGCGCCCCAAGCCAGATCGTAGAGTCGCCGGGTCGCCCATTGGCCCAGAAACCGGTTCAAGCGCGTGCGATTGGCCAAAACTCGCCATCAACGTTTTCTCCAAGCACTTACTTAAGTACATGTATTATACATGTACTGGTACAGGTACTTATTGTATACCTGCTCACTGCTGCAAAACCCACAGTTCTCCATGGAGACGCGTGGGGCATGAACCGGTCGGTGCATGCGGCGGTCACGGGCGGCACCTGCTCGTCGGCCACGGAGGCTCCGGCGCGCCGGGCCCGTTGACGCTGCGACGAGCGTTCAGCGCGCCATTGCCGACGAGTGTCGCAGCGCCGGCCTGAGTTGCTGTCGCGAGGCACTAAGAACTACCCCGCCAACTGACCTCCTCGACGGTGGAGCTCAAGTCTGCTGCGCTCTTCGCGGGGCTGAGCGCGAAAGAAATTGCACGCCGCCGCTCGACGTCAAACGGCTGGGCTGGCGGCGCCAGCACGTGCGCGGGGCGAAGGAAGAGGAGACGGAGAAGAAGGCGCGAGCTCAGGCAACAAGCAACGCGATTCATTGGCCGCAGCTGCCGCAGCTGCTGGCTTACGTGTAGTAGAGCTCGAGGCCCATGCCGTCGTGGATCTCGTAGTCCTCGAGCGTGATGTGGTCCTTGTAGATGGTGTACCACTTCTGGATGCGGATCTTCTCGGGCCGCGTGCCCACCTGCGCCGCCACGAGCTTCTTGAGGTCGCCCACCGTGTCGTCCTCGTTGCACTTGACGCGGATCTTCTTGCCCAGGCGGTCGTTCAGGATTACCTCGATCATCCTCGCGCTCGGTCTCCGCCACCCAAAGGAAGAAAAACTCGATCGAGTCAGAAATTGCTTCGGGGGTTCTCAGATATTCTCAGAAATCATCAGAAATTGCCATCTCTCCCAGCGAAACAAAATAGCGTTACTACATTATTTTGTTTCTAAAATATACATTAAAATACTAGTGTGCTTGGATAGTGCACTTGGTTTGGTAGCATGGAGGAGCAGATCCTCCTCCTCCTGCTGGACGATGTCGCGCTGGACGTGTGCTTCGAGGTGCAGCAGAACTGCGTCGCATATCCGAGTGGCGTGTTTGTCGGTGCTAAAGCGGCGTGACGCGGTCAGATGCATCGCCAGATCTCAGTGGACGGACTGAGTCTCGAGGAGCTCTACGACGTGGAGCCCATCGAGCGCACAGGTAGGCAGGCTGCCGGGCCTGGAGCGTGGGAGCAGCCGAGTCTGACCTGTTGCTTGCCGCTGACTGTACCGACAGTGGACACGCCGGTGGTGGAGCAGGACAGCGTGTTCGTGAGCTGCCTCTACTGCAAGCGACAGGTACGGACTTCCGGCCTGCTAGCACGTGAGGTCGGACTGACGCGAGCTCTGCAAGGTGCACGCGTCTCGGTACACGAACCATCTCGAGAAGTGCATGACAGGCAGCAGGCGAATGGTGACCCCAAAGCAGCGCCAAGACGCTGCCCGGGAGAACGAGCGCAAGCAACTTCAGATTCTGAGCAAACCACCACTCTACGGTGCAGATGCGCCGTAGGCGTTGAGCGAAGCAAACAACTATTAAAATTATAGATGAGACAACGTTAGAAGCCAGGTAGGTCGCTGTCGTCGAACTCAAAGTCAGAGACCTCGCTACGCCGGGGAGATTCCTCGCCAGTCTGCTCTATTCCTTGCTCTTCGTGGTTCTGTTTTGTCGCAAAGTCAACGTCGGTCTCATTGTACCAATGACCATCAGCAGTGCTTTCTTCCCTCTGTTGCTCTTCCACTGCAGCTTCATAATGGTTTTGATCTTCAGTTTCACCCTCTTCGTACTCTTGATTTTCATCTAGCGCGTCTCTTTCGTCGTAGTATTGAGCTTCGCTATCGTCGTATGTCTGGGTCTCATCCCCCTGTGGGTAGTACTGGGCTTCTGTGGTGCTTTCTTCGTAGTATTGTTGTTCCACGTTATCCCCTTCATACTCTTCGCTTTCAGCATCAGCTTCTTGGGCTTCAAAACCTTCTTGGTATTCTCCATCTTGCTGATCTTCTCCAGCTTCAGCCGCCTCTTTATGTTCTGCACTAAAAGGCTCATCGACTTCATACGGCCACCCATCCGGTGGAGTCCACGAGCTCTCTCCAGTGCTGTGGTTGAACCAAAAGTAGTGGTTAGAATTGGGGTCAAAACCTTTCTCCCAGTCACCGAACGTCTCTGCCTCCTCATCGTCCGCATCCACACCTCCTCCTAGCTCGTACTGCGTATCTCTCTCCGTATCCTCAGCTGCAGTTCCACTGAAGTTATCAGTGCCTTCTTCAACACCACCGCATTCGTGAGCTGTGTGATTTGCATAATCGCCTTCGATCTCACCGCTTTGGTATGTTTCTTCGTTGACGTAGGTGCCATCATTGTGCACTTCGGCCGAGTCTTGAACTTCTTCCTCAGTGGATGGTTCTGCAAGAGCAGCATTCGACCAGTCGTAATCTTCATGTTTTTCAGAGTTCTCTAGATCTACTGCGCCTTCCGCTTCGTCTTCAGATGCGGCAGCGGTATCGTGCTTGACCGTATCAGCCTCATAGTTTCCAGCGTCAAGCTCAGTCGAAGTAGCAAGCCAGTCATAGTTATCGCTCTGGGACTCGGCTGTTTCGCCCGACCAGTCTTTTACTTCCTTTTCTGCTTCGCCAAAATTGGCCACACGTCCGTGCTCCTCTACCAGTCTCGCTTCACCATCCTGCATGTACACTTGTTGAGATTCCATTGTATGTGTCACATTCCCGTCATCGATACCTTCAACTGAGTCTTCTTTCCTCGGACTGTCATCGGTGTTCCCATTGAAAGTCTCATTCATTTGAATATCCATCGTGATGTCTGTTGCGGAGGCAAACAGTACTGCTTCAGAAATGGCAGTGTTTTCTAAAGTGGAGCTCACATCATCATCAGTATTTGCTGTCGCCAAGTCCTCGCTCCCTCCGTTGTTCTGACTGAGCACCCTTTCACTCGACTCCAGAAAAGTAAAGTCGTTATCTGTTGAGAAATCATGAGTGTTTTGTACTCCGCTGGAAGTTTCATGTAACGTGCCGGGGGTACTATTATCTTTGTCATAAATTATAGACGATGTCTCCCCAAAAAGGCGAGAGGTAACACTGTTGGATGTCAGGTCCTTATCATGGGACGTTTCACTCCGTGTGTCAGTTCGTATCGGGGTGACTGCAACTTGCTCTGGGTCAGATAGTACGTCACTTTGCTTAACACCCCAATCCGTATTGTCTTCAGGGCTTAGAGCATCCTCTTGTGAATTTAGCATTGTTGTGATAATTCCGCGCAGTTCGTTCGAGCGGATGTATCGACAATATGCCCGAATTACACCTGAGCCTGGAGCGTGATCTTCAAGTTTTTCCAGTAATTGGCGCATGCATTTCTTCACAACACCGAGTTTTGTGAACCATTCGGTACACTGAGCTTGGAGTCCATGGTCAGGGTAACCTTGTGCCTTTTTAAACAACTCATGGCTTTCGTGTTCATTTAAGATATCCATAGCGTCGAGACTTTGACGATAATCTGCCATTTTTTTACGGTCATCCTGATCCTTCTCGCTCATTGAAAGCAATACGGTAAGAGCTGTTAATGCAGTTGAAAACTCTTCCTCTGCGTGGTTGAGAAAGTCAGAAACTGCTAAATCGTGCAAGAAACCAGCTTCCTTGCTATTTTTCGGTGAGTTTGGTTCTTCGCTCCGGTCGACAGGATATGGGTCGACGCGAAATGCAAGGACCCCCTTGGGTGATCGGGGGGTACTGACTGAATCAATACGGAATATCATTGCTGCTTTTGCTGGGGAAGACCCATGGAGACTTGGTGCCCTCTTCGAGTTGACTTCTAGTTCCGCTGTACTCTCTTGGGCTATCTCTGAGGTCACTGTACCTGCTCGCTTGCGACTATCTGCCTTCGCCAGTATGGATCGGGATCGGGCACTAAGGCCGATCGTCGCTGTTGGACGCCGCTGCGTCATGTCACGTGCAAGTTGAAGCTTCTCCCCAACTGTCATAGCCACTTGAAAATTGACCCGAGACTTTCGGTTCTGCTCCTGGTGCATTAATGTTTTGTCAACAGGAGCATGTTTCGGTGCACTGAGCTCACTAGCACGACGTTGCTGTTCTCTTACAAGCTTTGGGTCTACGTGTGCTGTTTTCTTCTTTTTCGCCTTTGTAGGTGGAGGTTGAGGTGGCCCAAAGCAATAGACGGATGTTTTCACCTTAGGTGGTGATGGGATAGCTTTTCCACGAGAACGATATCCAATTGCTCGACTTCGCATTTCATCTTTTTGACGCTGCTGCTCGCGGGTGAGTGGTCGTTTTGGTTTGTCGTCATCCCCATCCTCATCTCGCGTATCCCACTCATCCTCATCGCGTTGGCTTTGGCCTGAATTTTGACTTGAAGCATCTTGCAAAATTTGAAGTTCGTCACATGCAATAGAAACCCACAAATCCTTGTGGTCGGGCATTAAATCACTATCAAACAAGCTTTTTCCGGTGTTGATTTTAGTGTTTGTCTTCTTTTTATCTTTTATGTGAAAACCAGCACATGGAATCGATCCAAGTGACTGTAACGCGGGAAGAAGATTTCTCAGATGAACGATGTTTTTACGCTTTTGGCGCTCATCTGTCTCGACAACTGGGTTTCCGTCTAGATTCAAGTGTGCCAACACTTTGTTGAGTGATAGCATTCGGAGTGCGTGGACGGTGGCGATTTGATTATGTGCCAACTGCAGTATCTCCAGCTGCAATAGATGTTCAACATTTGTCACCGAACGGATTGCATTATGACAAGCACAAAGAGCGCGCAACTTGAGCACCTTGGTAAGTCCTGTGATATTTTTCAACTGGTTATTTCCCAGATTCAGCACTTCGAGTCGGGGAAATGCCATCAACCCGTCATCTGTTAACTTCGGTAATTTGTTTTTTGACAAGTCGAGCACAGTAACGAAGGGAAAGCGGCACTACAACAAGTGTGATAGCAGCACTATGTCAGTCAGGTGCATTCAGTAACAGTATACTGAAACTCACCTCAAGAAATACTGAAAGGTCTGCTAAACCATTATCAGGTAGAAATAAAGCTAACAAATTTCGGAATGGAAGTTCAGCCGGAAACTCTTGCACTGATAGTCCATTTCGGAACTGAGAGTGAACAAGCTTGACCACATATCTCTCTTTGCCTCCTCTCATCACGTCAAAAACCAATGAGTCGACACGCTCTTCAATATCATCATCTTCTTCAGGCTGGTCAAGTGGAGATTCCGCGTTATCAGCAAAAAGCGTTGAACGTTCAGCTTCATCCACTCCTCGATACACCAGAGATGACAAATCATCGAATCGCGAACTCGAAGCAACACTTCCAGGCAGAGACCGCTTTTCCTCTTGTGCGGTGCTAGAATATTCGCTACTTCGTGTGGTGGTCACCTCCTTTTGAGTCTCATTCCCGTAAATGCCAGCTTCAACGCGAGATGGCGTGGAGACACTTTTGATGTCACTAACTTCCTGGCCACTGCTCACGGAAGTAACCAAGGGCTTTGGGCCTTTGTGACTGTAAGCCGAGCATGCATCATCATCGGCATCTCTAGAGCTCAACTCGTCCACTTCTTCGCGGACACTGCAGTGACTACCGCTGTGTGGGGTCTCCTCCTCTCCAGCTGAAAAATGTTCACTTTGCCAGCGGGGCGAGTCTAGAGTTATCGACGCAATGATCGGTGGTGCAAGCGGTTTGCGCTCTGGTACATTGATCGGTTCTTGATCCCCTATCATACGCTGTGGCATTGACCCTCCAAACGTGGAGGAAATAACACTCATGCTGTCGCTAAGGTCAGAGTCATGAGGTGACGATGGTGCAGAAATAATAGAATGTGGTGCTCCTTCCCGCACTGCCGGCGGATTTCGATGTGCCTCATCGTCAATGCTTGACCGAGCAGAGCGTGGGCTTGGACTCACTGGATATTGCATTACTGAGGCGAGGGGGAGTATTGGGATTGGTGGCGGTTTTGTTGATGTGGGTTGCTGCTGTGAGGATGACATCATACTTTTTAGCTCCGGTGTCTTAGTTTCTGCTTGAGTTTGAAGCATATTCACAAGTGATCCTGATAAAGGCTTATTGGTAGCATTCGCCATATCAATCGGTGCAACAGGGGCCTGGGACGATGGCGACGATAATGGTGATACGTCGGAAGCACTGTTACTGTGTAAGAAAGGATTACCATTTTCGGTCGTCATACCACAATCAGAAGATGTAAAGCTTGGCCGTGATTTTGGTGGCGGGACGTCGTGTGAATCGAGAGTCTTTGCAGGCTCCATGCGTGATATTCCTAGAATTGCGTGCCTCTCTTGGACTAAAGCTTCCCAAGGTGGGCATGCCGAGTGTCTGGAAGGTGAAATCGCACATTTTGCAAGCAAAACATTCTCTAGATTGACAGCATTTTGAGTGCTATCTGTCGACAAAGTGTGCTGCTGCATAAAAGCCCGGATTTCCTTTTTTGTTGGCGTTGAGGTCGTTAACAGCTTGAGCACACCTTTGAATTCTTCCTCGTCAATGCCACCGTCACTGTTGCGATCAATACGGTTAAGTGCTGCTCGTATCTCCAACCGTTTATCTTCTCGTCTTAAAACATCCATGTACTGCGAAAGCTCTTGTAGGACGGACGCCGAAACCTCATTACCCTTCAGATTGATGCTCGTCACATACCGCGTGTACTCAGGTAGTGGTGGGTACAGCGGTTGCTTTGTTCGAGGATCGATTGTAGGAGGAGTCTTGGCTGTGATTATCTGCAAACGAAGAACTTCTAGTAGTGCCTTTGCCCCCTGTGATTTTTCAACAAGTAAAACAATGTGAGAGATCGCCCACAACTAGCGGTGCTCAATAGCTCGTGAGACGCACATCATCAGTTATGCGGTTGTCACGAAGGTCAAGAGATGACACGAGCGGCATCTCGAGCAGTGATTCCGCCAAAGCGATCATTTGAGGGTCTGTGATATCTTCCTGCCTAAATTCCATGATGTGGATCTCCTTTTGGCCAGCTATAGCTTTGTAAATACTCTGATGTTGAGTGTAGGCATTAGATACAAGCCAAGTGAACGACCTAGAATATTTCAATGGAATAGAGAGTTCTCCACCTTCTCAAAGCACGGCGGGGTGTCTACCCGTCGGAGTTCTGCATATTTGGCGAAGGCATCTCTAAATCTGCACAAACATACTGATCATCAGCTACTATGTGGCAAAATGAAGCGGTCGGGTGGCTCACTTCTTCAGATCTTGAAGCGAGGGCGATCGCAGTTCTTGGTTCTTCTTTCGTTTATGGAATATCCCTCCAAGCATGGGGAGGCTAGGTCGCTATGAGGTAAAATTCTCAACGTGAGTGCTGCGACTCGTCGGTTCTCTACTCGTGCAAGATAATAGTTTCGAAACCCCACGCCATAACCACCGCCTTCAAAAGTCCATCCGGACGTTATTTCACCACATTCCCAATAAAGCATGCCGACGCTGTAGTCTCTTCACGTAAGGGTGTTTGCGCACGAGGTCTTGACGTGCATACTATACTACCTACGCGTGAGCGATAAGAGGGGAATCAATGGATGTCGAGATGAACAACTTCGATAGCGGAGCAGCGGAATCTCGTGAGGATGAAGTTACGCCGATTATTCCGCCTCAACATGCCGATCTATACGCAAGTGCTGAAGAAGACAAGGAAGAGAGTCTGCATCTCAAGCCCGTGTACGTTACATTCAGCTGCAATGTAGAAAGCCAACGGTGTTTGATACCGATTGAGATATGAATGTGCAGGTATGCACTGGGATTTCGCTCGTGCGGTCGTACAGTCATTGATTTTGCCAGTGAGAGCCTCGTCATCTATCCTGTGGCACACCATTTAGTCATATATAATTTAGACAACCGCACGATGGAATTCTTTCATCACGTTCGTCATGTCAAGTTAATCCAGAGCTTTCAACTTTCACCAAATCGTGAGGTGTTGGCCGTTGCGGAAGTATACCAAGTCATCGACCCTGCAGTTGTAAACAACACGCTCAGCGCCACGACCGCGTCACCAATGTCGACCCCCTCGATGACGTCTTCTTCATCCATAAAGGGATCGGGTGGATCAATCCTGGCAATTCAGACCCAGCTACGAGACCACGAGACTCGCTCGATTGCAATTTACAAATTGAATTCGAAGACTCGTGTGCGAAGTATACCCCTAGCAGCTAACTCAAATGTAGTGTCATGTAGCTTCTCCGGGGACAACAAGTTTTTGGCGGTTCTTGAGGACGCACCAGCACATACTGTGACGTATTGGAAGGTCAGCAACGCGAAACTTGTGGCTTCGTGCAAATGCCCTAGTCGCGGATCACGCATTCATATCAGTCCGACGAATCCAAACTTTATTTCGGTCTCTGGTCCGACAACGCTCAAGTACTGGGTTTGGACGAACAATGACTTTAAGATCTCCAATTTTCTCCCTCAGCTTAAAGATCAGGAGCATTTTGTGGATCATACTTGGTTGAAAGAGCACATGATTGCACTATCAGAGCGTGGCTTACTGCTTTGCTTCCGTATCACCCTAGATGGATGTAGTGCTGATCTCGTTCAGTCATCCCGATGTCATCAGCCATCCCACGTCCGTATGGAATGCATTACCTCTCATGGCAAGGGTTTCGTCCTTGGTGGATCTGCCGGGTTCTTCAGTATTTATGAAGCTTCGGTACGTACTTTTCAACAAAGCTGTGGTCGCGCAAAACCTTATCAGCTTCATACTGTGTTTTATAGGATGACGCGAAGGATCCATTCCCATTTGTGCGTTCTATATCTGTCGGCGATATTGCATTTGACTGCATCACTATTTCACCAAACTCGGAAACCATTGTGGCGTGCTCAAAAAGTCGAGAACTAATAATATTTTTAATGAGTGCCATTGACACGGAGCAAGAGGACAGAATTGAATACCGCGAGTTTATCCGCCACGTAAGCATCTCGTACAAGGTAATCCAAAGGAAATCTAACATTTATTTTCGTCTCGACTTGTGTAGGGTCATCAAGTTGGCCCCGTATTGCAAGTAGATGTGTGTGTACAGCGCCCCATTGTTGTAACTTGTGGTACAGATAAGACCGTGCGAGTATGGAACTTTGACTTACACCACTACGAACTTCTACACCATTGCCCAGAGGAACCAACAACCGTTGCTGTTCACCCATCTGGATTCCAGCTCGTTGTGGCCTTTAAGGAGCGAGTTCGCGTTTACCAACTATTACAAGAAAGCCTGAGGCAAATTAAAGAACTTGCCATTAAAGCATGTCGCTTCGTGCGCTATGCACACGGTGGTCATCTTTTTGCCTGTGCATCTGGTCTCACAGTTACCACATTCAGAACTTACACCTTCGAGGCTGCGCATACATTCTCTGGTCATATTGGGGCTGTTCGATGTTTAAGTTGGAGTCGCGACGACACCTATCTCTACTCCGCAGCCCATGATGGCGCTATTTATCGTTGGGACATCAGCACAGGATCGCGAAGTGAAGAAATGCAGCACGTGGTGAAGCATTGCCAATATGCAGCATTCGCTGTGGACAGGAATGATCCTAGTGTTGTGGTGGCGTCAGGTAGTGACGGAAAAATACGTGAAATCACGGCAGGTGAGGAGACGAAAAGCTTTGACTTACCTAAAGGCATGATCATTACATCTATGGCGTTGATGAAGGACTGCAAACGGCTTTTTGCTGGTACCAAGGCAGGTAGTATTATTGTGTACTCCTGGCCATTGTCAAGCAAAGCCATTTGTGAATATTTTGCGCATGCAGAGGGTATACTGCACTTACGTATCACTGAAGACAACGAACAGCTCACCACATGTGCTGAAGACGGCAGTGTCGGAATATACAAGATTCTAAGTGGTGGACTGCTCCAGCAAGCTCACAATGAAACTTCGCGAACAGGGATTATCACATCACGAACAGGTATTTCGACGGGTAGACCCAGGTCATCATCTTCTCCTAAACGGAGAAAGGTCGGCGTATCCAATACTGATGCCGTTCTCGTTGCTCGGGATGATCTGGAGGAACGACGAGCTGAGGTGATCGAGTGGCAGCAGCGTCACGACCAAGTAAAGGCAGACGTGGAGTTTGCGCTACATCGAAAAGAGAATGAGTGGATTAATCGTTTGCATGTTCTGAAAGAGGAGTCTGAGCATCTTGTAGTTCAAGAGCGTGTGCGTTATGAGGAATTGGAAGCTCGCCACCAACTAGCTACGCGAAAACACACCGAAGAATTAACCCAGCTTGAAGCGCACCATGTCAAAATGACTCAAGAGCTTGAAAATCAGTACGAGCGCAAGCTCGCACAAGAAGTAGCTCGATATGATGCACTGTCGGAGACACTAGAGCAAACGCGACAACGATGTGAAGCTCTGGTTGAAGCTCAGGATAGCCAAAACCGAGGTACTTTGCATGCAGAGCGCAAAGCTGCCTACACACGAGCCAAGGAGCAGAATGAGATTATTAAGCGACTGCACGAAGATCTCAAATATAATCATGTCAAGTTCGAAGAAGTGCTGCACCAGGAGGAAACCGATTACGAGCAGGAGATGCAGAAAATGCATGTTGAATTCGCAGTGCAATTGGAAAATGAGCGCCAAAACACTGCAGTGAAGCAAGGACAAGTAAGTGCTGCCAATACCAAACTTGAATCGCTTCGAAAAAAAATGCAAGAGCTAAAGGCTTCGTCACACGCTCGAGATGTGCTTTTATCAACTGAACGTGCCAAGCTGGCACGCCTAGAAGCAACTTTGGCCAACTATGAGCGACATTTCGAGGTTTGCCGCAGCTCGAGTCACGAAAAGGAGAGAGCGATCAATGGACTGAAGTCAGAGAACCGTGTGCTCGAAAATTTTCGTTCCGTTCTATCGCATCGTATTGACGGGCTTGAAACTGAGCAAGTCCCTATGCAGGAGCACCTGCGCGCACTGGAATCTAAGATCAGTGAGATGCAAAATGAGCTAGCTGATGAATTTCGAGCAAAGGCAGAAGCTCAACAGGAAATGGAGAATAAGGACGCTAAGATCCGCACCCTCCTTCACGAAGTCAAGGTTCTGCGCCAGAGTTCGCTGAAAAAGGAATACTCAGTAGGGGAAATGACGCGTGAGTTTAGTCGTCTTGCTCAGCTTACAAATTATAAGGACCTCGAGAGTGCAGTGAAAGACGCCTATAAGATCTATGTTATGGGAGAAACCCTACACAAGAAGCCTCCTCGAGCAATACTGTCGAATAACAACAATACCCCAGGGAGTACCGCTATACCGCTTTCTCCTGGGGGTGGTGGATTTTATTCTCCAGCAAAAAATCCCATGACGTTGCACGTCAAGGCAACAAGCGTGCAGCAAAAATCATCGACAGCTGGAGCGTCCGCAATCCCAAAGAGCACAATGTCAACTGTGTCGGACGAAGCATTGGGATACGACTGTAAGCAATCGGTGGACGAGTCGGTCAAGCAAATGGAGTACATGAGTCGTACTATTCAGACTCTGCGGACTGCCTTGGACCACGCAAAGACCCAGGCCGATCGAGTTCGTCGTGATTCCGTGGCTGAAGGCAGCATGCTCATCGATGAATGTAACAGACTCCGCAAAGAGAACAAACTGCTGCAGATCCAGATCCGCGACCTTAAAAGATCGTTGTACATCACAGGAGGTAATGCTGGCAGTGACGATAGCGAAACCGATTCCTCGAGATCCCTTCAGCCGCTGTCGCCGTCCCAATTCAGTCGTTCGAGCCCGCAGCTTCACGGACGGCCTGTTTCGCCATCACAAGCACCGAGACTCGATCTCACACTTGACGTCACGTCTTCGAGTGGTGGTCCTTCTAGCCTTGCCCCGCTGCACACAGGGCGGGCCACCCCGCCGAAGCAGCAGCGGCGTCAAGGTACCCCTTCTCCCATCCACAGCAGCTCCTCACTGCCCCCGTTTGGGCGCTTGGAGCGCGGCCGCCACAACGCAGCCCGCGCCGACGAGCTCGCGAGCGTCGTGGAGAAGCAGAAGCGCGATATCCAGCGGCTGCAGACTCAGGTGCAGCTCCTGCTGTCGGGCGCGGCCGATGCGCCGCTGGTTCACCACTACACCACGGTGCCGCGAATGGCGCCGCTCTCGCCCTCAAGTTCCTCGCAGTCTTTGGCCTCGCTGGATGCTGGTCATGGCGCCATGTCCGTCGCGCGGATTGGCACGCTGCGGCCGCTGCCTGCTGCGACGCAGCCCTCCGCCCCACTGCAATCGTCGTTCGTGCTCGCGGCGCGTGACTTCTCTCCCGCGCGCGACGCAGACGGCGCCCCGCCTTGCCCCAGCACCGAGCCCGACCCAACGGTGCAGCAGGAAACCCCCGCGCCATGATTCCGTCGGTAGCAACCTCGGCGGTAGTGTTTCGGTGATCGAACGGATCTGCTGTTTCGAAACGGCTGCGCAACTTCAGTTATCAATAAAACTTCAACTTGCTGAAGTTTGACGCGCCAAGTTAGTTGGTTCAGGGCGTTAGCGAGGTCGTCTTGACAATCCAGTCGAAACGGATACCATTTCTCTGCTTTTGGCATCACGCTAAAGCGAGTGGCAGTGGCTGTTTCGCACTCCGTGATGAATCATCGTTACGAGGGGAAAAGAGCACTTCCGCTTCAGCATGCCTTCCTGCACGATACGTCTCTAGACGGAGTAGCCTGCACACAGATCTTAGTGGCTTTGGTGTGTCTGTGAACTAAGAACAATCTAAGCATCCTTAGATGCATTTAGCACTGGGCTACACATCAGGTGCCATCTACCATCTACTAGATAGCGCAAGTTGCCTAGAGCAACTCACAAGAGCTAGTTGTGCGTTGGACTTAAGGGCGTTAACCTTTTTAACGGTTCATGGTCATTCGGGTCTAGATTAGGTCCAGGTGAAGCCTTTGAACACCAACCACACCACTGGGTGGCATTCGTTCTTCATATTGTGGTACAGGCGATACATGTACCTTCGAATCACCAGCATCGGATACGATTTTTTTCCTGAACCCATTATCCATTTTAAGGATGCTCAACTATGTACAGGACCTTTACAAAGTACATGTGCATGTAGATCTAGTTCATTGCTGCTTGCACCCATTCAGACACAGCTGTAGCGCAGATACATTGGAAGTTGTTAAATGTGGTAGCGTCACCATCTTATTGGTACAACCCGTATTTGGAAGCCCTTAAAATAGAATAAAATATGGTGATATATAATACATAAGGGGTCGTCTGAGGATTCCATTTTGTTTGCATCATCAAAAGATAGAGTTCTGAATCCGGCGAGCCGGAGCATCATCATCAAAAGATAAGTTAAGACATGGCTACCTTTCAAACTGACCCTGTTCCCTCCGGAAGGCTTCCGTCGGTGCCTCGTTGTTGAATGCATGGTTCAGTATTTGGTTCGAAAGGCTTCACGCTGACTCCATTTCTCGCCCGAGTCGACGATGGCGGTTAAAATCACGACTCCAGCGAACGAAAGCTGGGCGTTGGCTGCTGCACCGTGCAGCCTGCACGTGAGCTACCCGTATCAAAATGGATCGTATCAAAGGGTGAAGCTGTTGCAGTTGCTGCAACTCGCCGGTGGCGCCTTCCATTTTAGTCGTTGTGGGTGCAAACCTCAAAAGGGGCGGCTATTGCCGGCTCTGTCGTCGAGGGTGTGCATTTAGCTCGCGTTCCAGCGCAGGGAACGCCCATGCCACGGGCTAACTCGTTTACGGGTACATTCACACCTTACCCGACTAATCGGAATAGACTTGGCAAATGTATGCTCGGAAAGTCAAGCAAATCGCGGCTCATCAATTGCGACTACGTAATCAACCCAGCGGTTAGACTCACCGGAAGCGAGTCTTGCCGGCATTCGCAAAACTAACGCGGACGCAGCGCAAACGGCTCGACCTCAAAATAACATTTGTTGCCACACGCGCAGCCCGACGAAAATACTCCCGCCATCTCACCCGGGCAAGGCACGGAGCATTGCTGGCAACACCCCGCAACTGCAGCCAGACGCGAAAAAGGCAGCAACACCACAGAGCAATCCCCGACACACCCGCGCCGCCGCACCGGACCAAAACTCGTTACGGCATCTAATTCCTGTAGCCAGGCTTCAGCTGCGGGGCCACGAGTGGTGCCAGCGAGAAAGGACGACGCACTCTGGAAACTGCGCGCGAGGACGCGAGCAGGCAGCCATGGACCTCGCCATCCGCGTGAACGTGCGCTACGCCGCGCCGGCCAACTCGCAGATCAAGGACGCGCTGCTGCTGTTCAAGAGCGCGCGCTGGGTGCACTCCATCATCCGCTACATTATCCCGCAGCTCAATAGTGTGTCGCCCGCCGCCATGCACCTCATGGAGACGCTCAAGAGCAACCCGGCCGACGTGCGGCAGCAGCCCGACGGCGAACGCGCTGTGTGCGTCGTGTGCATGGAGGCGCTTACGTCCCCGTGCGCGGAGCTGCCCTCATGCTGCCACCAGTTCCACGAACGCTGTCTCGAGCCCTGGCTTAAGATGCACAGCACCTGCCCCACCTGTCGGCACCAGCTACCCACGGACGCCTACACAAGCTACAGCGTCTACGCCATCAACACCACCATCGTCTTGCAACAGTCTCAGTCCAGTATGCCCGCAGCCGAGTTGTTGGAGCTGTCGGCCAGTAACCAGGTCATTCGAGCCATCGTGAACGCGCGAGTGAGAAGGAATGCGGCTTCTTCGTCCGCTGCGGGAGTGCGCGTCGTGCCGCATGGATCTCTGTCAAGTGACATACCGATTTTCCAGACTGAACCGCCCGTCATGAACGCCAGCGTGCTGCAGCGCGGCTCCGGTCTGTCTGCTGCATTGCCGCCCTGCATCTCGGAACCGGTAGTCCCTGTGATGCACCGGAATGCATCTCGGCGCCGATTCCGGGAGCAGGAAACCATCCGGGCGATCGACAAGCGACGTCGGCTAAGTGAGTCCGCAGAGGAACAGAACATCTCAACGTCGTAAGTCTGTGGACCGGCCCCTCGCCACAACTAGAATGAGTCACCCGATTCTGTTTTGACACCAAAGATAGACCTCGATAGTTAGCAGAAAATCACAGTCAAGTGGAAGCTCCGCCAGTGATACGAACCAGCGGCGGGCGATCCAGACATGTTTACTATTCGTACAGTCGGCGTTGCCCTCTCTCAATGGAAAAGAGAGCTTGCCGTAGCTGCTTCATTGAGAAAACTATTTAACCCAATAAGCTAGGTAGAATATGCATCACAAAACACCTTCGTCTTGAGATCATCCGCTTGTCTTGAGATCATCCGCTTGTTCCAGTATACTACTACATGTAGTAGTAACTGCGGATCGTATGCAGAATCGTCATCACCGCAGCAGCAGCTCCGGCGTCAGAATCGATCGCATTGAGAGCACTCGCATAAGCTCAAACAGGTCAGCCGTTGACTCGGTCTTCGCATCAGGAGGGTGCTCGACAATCCAGTCGACAATATGGTTAAACGCCGTTACAAGGCTAGCGATAGCAGCTGGTAAACGACAAGGGTGCTGCTTCTTATCTTGGAAATGGCTCGCAATGAAAAGCACTACACAGACAACGTGCAGCAGCATGACGTAGCGGTCATCTTCACCCCGCTTTTCGACCGTGAGATCCTTGTCAGCCATTAACCTGGAGCCACTAGCACACGCAACGGGGAGGAGAAATGTCAACGCCCGAAACCACTCGAGCGCGTTGGGTACGCCTGATGTCTGGGAGACGCCAGTGCTTTCGTTTCCGCCTCGAATTAAGATGAGGTTGATCAAAATACCGAGAGACAGAGTCAGGGTTGACACGTTTGCAAATTCCGTGGTACCATCAGCAATGTCAGCGCATATGGTGCAGCAAAATTGCATCAAGCGCCGCAGGACGTCGACATTTTCGGACATGATCGAAGCTCCGTCGGGGAGTGCACTGAGCTGTAGCAATCCTGGTAGGAGAAAATGCAGCTGATCGATGCTGCTGTCAGCTTTGTGAATCACGGCAGCCTTCTGCATCATTTGGGAGACAGCATCCACTTCGTCGTCCGAGTCAACTTCGTCGTCCGAATCGATGAGTTGGTTGCTGTCTGACTTAAAGGTCTCGGCTGCATCATCTGTTACCCAGGCCAATAGCGGCTTGTAGCACACCATGAACGGAACCAATTGAATCACCAAGTCGACACTGGTGTCCGAATCCTCTGCAATCCAGGCGCTGACGATACGCACACTAGCGCAAACCACAGCATCTAAGTGGTAGACGGATTCTGCATGCGACTCACGCAGTTCACGGTAGCGATGGGTCTGCACGTAGTCGCGAACCAGCGTCAACAGTTCCAGCACAACAACAAATACCTGGTTGAATGTGCCCTTCATCTCTAGCAGGATGTCGTATGGCAGCATGAGATCACTCTCGTAATTAGACACCAGACCACTGATGATCATTTCCACGATACCATAGCAAATGGGCAGTATAGCCAGCACGCGTTTCACTTCTTTCCCACGTCTCTCTGTTTCCTCCACCGACTCCACCTTGGCCTCGTCAACTTGAACGAGGGAAAGCTCGACCTCGTCCAGCATGATTTTGATCTGCACATTAGACACCACATATCAGATTCTCAAAACGTATGAACGTACGGAGTTGAGCAGTCAGAAACGTACTTCAATTGACACCAGCTTCAGTAGGAAAAGAATGAATTTGCCGCCGGATACTTCGTCAGGGGGGGCCTGGCTACGCAGGGTGGTCCCTGGTAGCATCCAAGAAGTGCCAGTATGCTGCATAAGCTGGAAAATCAGTCTCAAGCACTCGTCGCGCTCCTGATGGGGCCACTTTGAGCGCAGAAATCGTAGAACACCAGTTCGAATATCGGAGAGACACTGCGAGCTGAGTAGCTCCACTGGAGCTTCGCCAATCTCAACTAGCCTCATGTAGCTATTTAGGACGGCCAGCACTTGTATAGCAGTATCACCCCGCACATGCGAAAAGTTCGAACAGATGAACTCGAAGTCGTAGCTATGGATATGCGTCCAAAGATCGGGTTTACTGGCCATACTGCCCACAACACCCCACAAATCCTCCAGTAGCGTATCCGTCTGCTGTTCTTGCTCTGCAGACTTGGTTTCTCCAGTCAGATCTCGAGTTGAGTATGATCGATTTAGCTTCTTCATGGTGCTAAAAAGACGGCCGAGAATGCCTTCATGCATCATCACCTACGCACGAGCACAGGGACGTTCTCTCAGGCACCACTCACTTGCAGAGCTTCCAACCATTCCGCTGGTTGCCGCACCTGCTTCCCCTTTTCAGTCTGATCCAAGCCTGAAAGGATGCGTACGCAGTCGACAGCGGACTCGAGTGGTGTTAAAGGCGCCGCCAGTTGCTCTAGGAGGAACCTCACGAGCTTATCCTGTGCGAAGTCCGGGGCAACACTTGGGTCCGAGCAGAAGCTAAAAGATGCGATAGATCATTCTCGTTAGTAAGTGGCCGTGCGACTAATAGCTATTGCAGCGTTAGTGATAATAGCGTCGCACCTCGCGATCAAATTCAGCCCGAGGCTTTGGAAGGAGGAGAGCGACTCGACGTCGTCGGGGCCTGCAGCGCGAGGAGGCGGTGGCGGCCCGTCAGTACCGGGTCGGAGACCTTGACGCAGTTACTTCAGTTGCGACGATCCAAGCACTAGGGGCGCACCTTTGGTATGCAGCAGGCGCAGGAAGAAGCTGACGCCGACGGTCGTGAGCACCTGGCGCCGCACTTGCTGGAGCTGCTCGGCCGGCAGGTCGCCCAGTTTCGTGACCATGAGCAGACCTGCGAACTTGTGCTCGTCCGTTTGTCCTGCCAGCATCCGCATGCACTGCGCGACCTTCTCCGCCGACGCGGCGGAGCCGGCGTCCGCCGGCGCGCTCCCGTTCTCCGCAGCCATTTCGTGGAGGCAGGAGGCTGGGAGCCCAATATGCAATAATGGTGTGGGACACATAACGTTCATGGACAAAATGGAATTTCGGCAGTTATTGTTCTGACAACGATAACTGACAACGATAATTGCCTGATGACAACAATCACATGAAGTCATCTTCGTACGCGTTGACGCTGCTGAGGTCCGCGGCAGCCTCCAGCTTCTCGCCCGCCTCGATGTTGTCCCTGGACATCAGAGAGCTGCGTTGTGTGGACCAATTGCATAGAGTTAATGCAATGTGCACATCGAGACGCAGGTACAGATCATTCAACGTACGAGTAGCTACGCAGTTCCTTCTGCTGCCTGAATTCCATCTTCGCCTTGCGTTGCTCTGCCTCCAGTTGAAGGCGCTGTTTCTTGCGCTCTGACTTGTACAGCAGCTCACGTTGCCGACGCTCCTCTATTCATACATTTAGAAGAAGACTGTGCTGTCAGAGAGACGGAGCACACCACACCCTCTGCACGCCAACGATACGACACACCTTCTAGGTCGGGATGAAACTCTTGCTTCGTCTTGTTAAGCATCTTGAGAATGTCCTTGTTCTTCTCTTCGACCTTGTAATGCCGAACCTGCGTTAATGCACACACCGCTGCCATGTCAGAGGTGCAACCAATGGGACTATTTTCATGACTTACTCGTTCGGGGTGGTGAAAGCCAACTTGGCCAACCTCCATGGAAGGTGTCTTTTTCAAATTCCGCCACCGCGTGTAGCACTGTGGGGTCAAGTAGACAGACAGATCAATGACACCATCGCTGGGTAATGCATAATAGTCTTGACACGTACAACAGATACACTTTTCTTTTTGCTGCCGTCGATCGAGTTTTCCTGCAAAGCACTTTACATTAGTAACAATCGTTGTAAAAAAACACGTTCATGAAGGCCAACCTTGACTAACTGAGCGCACTCTTCAAGACAAGTCGGTGACACGTCGTCCACCTTTGTCTTACCCTGGATCCAAACACGCACCGTATCCGTGAGTGGCAAGATTTACGACCAGACCGGTACTGCAACCCGATCAAAAACGAACCAGTGGAAGGCGGAGGTAGACGTGCGCCGACGACAAGTCGTCCACGTGGAACCTGCAAAATTGCGAACAATAAGAAGTTATCACCTTAGTAGAAATCCGCGCAGAAATTATAATCCAGATCTTGAGTGTTTTGTGTACCAAATGTCCTCCATGAAGCCATAGCGGATGAGGTCCTCATTCTCGAACTTGTCCTTGCCCATATAGATGGTGTGGCCCTCTGCGCATGCAGCACCATGTCAGATATTTGAAGCGAGCAGCGTCAAAATAGATCAATCGATCTTCTCGTGAGCACAGTCCAGTGCAGTCCACGCAGCACGTACCGGACGACGTGAAGTAGAACACCATGGCTGTCTTGGGGCTCTGTCAATTCGGCGCCACAGTGTAAAGCGATTGCGCGGCGCAATTTCAGCCAATTGTGCAGCTTGATTCGCCGAAATGTGGTACCGGTAGTCGCGGTATGCGAGAGCGGGGTCGGTATGCGAGCGGACAGGCCGTTGGTCCGAATGTTTTTCTGTTCGTTCTTAGTCGCTGCTGCGCGATCCGTCCCCGCTCAGCTAGATGTGAGCGGATTGACGAGCCGAGTACGGCATCACGCGCGCATCAGCAAAGTCTGCTGCTTGCACCCCGAAACTCGCAGTGCAGCTGATGCGCCAGTATGTGGCGCGCCGAGAACGTTTGCGTCCGTTTTGCTGTTTTTCAACGAGACTGCAGAGGGAGGGGCGGGCGGATAGGGGATGCAAATTTCCGGTTGACTCGCGCCCACTATGGTCCGATTAACGCCTGTCACGTGCGCTGTAGCGCACGTTGCAGTCTCCAAAGCCGGAATTATTGCGCCGAGCTCCGCTGCATGTCTGCGCCGGTTTTGCGGACCGTTGCAGCGCGGCAGTTTGCGGCGTGGCAACCCAACGACCCTGCGGAGCATTTTCGCTTTGCCCACACACCACTCGAGTCGTCGCCGTGTACCCGTTTCCGCCGCCTCAATGAAGAGCTTCCGTGCGCTGGCTGTGTTTGCTGCCGCCCTGGCCATGGGCGTGGCCGCGGACGATGACCCGGCCTACTACTGCGACTCGGACTCATACTGCGAGAAGAACTACCCCGGCACGGCCTGCATCTCTGTCAACAACTACGGCGAGGTCATCTCCAAGTGTACTCCCAACACGGCCAAGCGCCCGGCTTGCCGCGGAGCACAGCCTGGGTTGTGCCCGTCCTACCAGAGCGCCGATATCGGCTATCTGAACGCGCACTGTGTGTTCGTGTCGGAGGAGAATCTGTCGCTGTCGTCCAGCGGCAGCGCCACGAGCAGCTCTGGATCCGGCCGCCGTCGCCTCATGGGCGCGGCCTCGAACTCCTCTTCGGCTGCTGCGGCTAGCAGCAGTGCTGCGACCTCTACTGCATCTTCTGCGGCCACGTCCGCCACCTCATCGGGCTCAGCGACGAGCAGCGGCAGCGAGGACAGCACCGCCACTGAGAGCGGCAGTGGCGCCACTGGCATGTTCACCACTACGATCGATGGAGAGGAGGTGACTGGCCAGTTTGTTTGCCTGGATGTGTCTGACTGCGCCAACAAGGCTGCCGACCCCAGCACGTGTGAGCCCACTACTTGCCAGTCTCCAAACTCGAAGGAGGTGTGCTCTTACCACGGAACGTGCACTTACAAGAACAAGAAGAAAATCTCCAAGCGTAACTGCATGTGCTATGCTGGATTTGACGGTGACAAGTGCGAGAAGGAAGTCTCAAATGCGTGCGACGTGGACTGCGGCACCGGTGGTGACTGTGTAGATGGTGAGTGCGTGTGCAAGAAGGGTTTCGATGGCAAGGCGTACGACGGCAAACAGGGCAAGCCTAACCAGCGCTGCACGCGTTGCACCAACGACCTTGCCTGCCAAAACGACAACACCTGTAACACTGAAACGGGCAAGTGCATCTGCGGCCCTGGCTATACTGGTGACACCTGCGGAGCCACGGAGGACTCGTGCACCACCCGCACGGACTGTGGAATTGGTGCCTGCCAGGTTCTTGCCAACGGTTCCTCGGCCTGCTACTGCCCCATGTGCAGCCCCACGTGCTCGCTGTGTGACATGGACATTAACTCCACGTTTGACTGCTCGACTTGCCCTACCGATGGTGCAACGACCGCGCAGTCCTCGAAGCTGCTGGCCTTCGCCTCGTTGTTTGTCGCGGTCATGCTCGCTAACTTGGCTCTGTAAGGGAGCACCCACTCGAATAGTAGTACGGTCCGCATTGGACGCTCGGAGCAGCGACTGCTTACGAGCACTAATTACGTAACATGATCATTTACTCGCTCACGAGATCCATGTTCTCTGCTGCAGGCTTGGCCAGTCGCTTCGTAACGAACGAAGTTTGGTGTCTGGCAGCCTGTCACTGGCAGGTGCTTCCATTGGAAGTTTCAAGCCCATATCTCGGCTGAGCGGTTCTTCATCGACGTTAAACTGTTGGCACTTCTACAGTACATACCTGGGATCTGATACACGTACTCACGCGATGGCTTGCGCTGGGACCTTGCACCCAGCGGCTGGGTGCAGATTAGTTTGTAAGCTAGTCTGGTGTGACTTGCAGCTTGCAAGTTGCAAGCGATATGATACTACAGTATCAGATTTCAAGCGGCGGCTCAGTTCAGCATCTGAGCACATTATGTGCCACATGGGTACACGTATTACTTATGTACTTCTGAAGAAGTACTACACTTCTAATACTTAAGTACATAACACACCAGGCACGAAACCCTTCATCGGATTGCGCTCGCAGCAACCGGTCCGATGTCATTCCCAAATTTTACCGATCCAAGCAGCATGATGTCGCCCCCGTGAATCGAGCGTCAACCTCTAGGCAAGAATGGGCATCATCTGTGGCGTCGAGAAGATCGAGCAATTTGCCAAACCATGCAGAGTTTATGAGAAACTTTGCCGAAGCATCAACATGGACAGGAGCTAGCAAACACTGCTTGCCGCTGGACCTAGAACGCATTGAGATCTGATAGTTTGAGCCAGAACCGCTCGTGGTGCTGGCGCTTGAATATGTGCATAGGTTATCTTCCGGTACGAGCACGCAGTGAGCGTTAAGGTAACCACGATCGGAGCTATGATAAGACGGGCAATAGCCGCGTGGGGCACTTCGACGTGTTTGGCATGTGCTTAGAAGCAAAGGCTCTTTGCCAAAGATCACGTCACTTCGAACATAAAGCATCGGGGCGATGATCGGTGTGAACGACAGGAATTCCGGGCAGATCAATTGAGGGAGCAGCACCCACACAACCAGCGCAACGTCGCCTATGCCAATCGGGACGTTCTTGACAGGAAGGATGCCAGTCTGACACTGCAGTCAAAAACTTCCTCTACACCCCACACGATTCAGTGTCATGAAGTGGCTGCGCTTGCCGTTGCGTTTGCAGTAAGCGTTGCAGCAGATGACGACCACCCCTACTATTGCGACTCAGACTCGTATTGTGAGAAGAACTACCCCGGCACGGTCTGTATCTCCGTCAACAACTACGGCGAGGTCATCTCCAAGTGTACTCCCAACACGGCCAAGTGCCCGGCTTGCCGCGGAGCACAGCCTGGGTTGTGCCCGTCCTACCAGAGCTCCGATCTTGGCTACCTGAATGCGCACTGCGTGTTCGTGTCAGAGGAGAATCTGTCGCTGTCGTCCAGCGGGTCAGACTCAGGTCGTCGCCGCCTCAATTCGGCGGCCTCGTCGTCCGCTGCGACCGCTAACTCTACAACGTTGTCGTCAACCTCATCATCATCACAGACAAGCAGTACCGGGAACTCGTCTTCCTTCACAACAAGCAGTAGTAGCGATGCCGACGCATTGTACACGGCAACTATCGACGGCGAGGAGGTGACAGGCCAATTCGTCTGCCTCGACGTATCGAACTGCGAAAGCAAGGCCGCTGACCCTAGTACATGTTACCCCAGCGCTTGTGGGTCGTCCAACTCCAAGGAGCAGTGCACCTACCAAGGCACGTGCACGTACAAGAACAAGAAAAAAATTACCAAGCGTACCTGCATGTGCTATGCTGGTTTCGAGGGAGATATGTGCTCCACTGAGGTTTCGAGCGCATGCGACGTCGATTGTGGCACGGGAGGTGACTGCGTCGATGGTGAGTGCGTGTGCAAGGAAGGTTTTGACGGCAAGGAGTACGACGGCAAGCAAGGCAAGGCAAACGAACGCTGCACTCGATGCACGAACGATCTCGCTTGTCAGTACAACAACACGTGCAACACCGACACAGGCAAGTGCATTTGTGCACCAGGCTACGGCGGTGACACATGCGGCGCTGTTGAAGACGCGTGCACAACCACAGAATGTGGAGAAGGAGACTGTCAGGTGCTGACGAACGGATCAGCGGCTTGTTATTGCCCGTCCTGTAGCCCTTCGTGCACGCTCTGCGATATGCTGAGCAACTACACCTTCGACTGCTCGACTTGCCCGACTGACTCAAGCGCCACTTTCTAAACCTCCAAGCTGTTGATGTTTTTATCGGCACTTGTTGCAGTCACGCTCGTAAACCTGGCTTTATAGACGAGCTTCACAATATTTGAGTTGACTACCTTGCCGACCTGCTGACGCGCTCACTTGATTAAATGCACCGCAGAGTAAAAGGTAACGTATATGTAGTTAATTGTTGCCACCAAGACAAATCGTTACCACTTCAGTAGCATTGCAATTCGAAGCCGTAAGTTTATCATTAAGACTTACTTTTCCTTAAGAGCAACGTGAGATCGACCTTCTTCGAGCCAATTCTTCGAAAATTCACGGAGCCGGGCTGTCCGCCAGCGCCTTAATGGTATCGAGAGAGCCTTCCAACGCCTTCTTAAACTTCTTGCCATCCGAGATACCGCTATCCTTGAAGTTCGTGAGGCTTACGTTGATGCTCGTGCTGTGGAGTAAATATCCCACGCCATAACCATGAGGCACCACCGCACCGAATGAGAAGTACTGCAGGAACGGCGTGGTCACATTGCTCGAAGAGATAAGGAAGTTGGTGCTCTCGGCTCGCACAGGGCTGGCCAAGAAGTCACTGGTGACTCCGTTCTGGCTGGCGATCGAGTTCAATGCGGTTAGGTGGCGATCTACACCCAATCCTCTCTGAGCCAACTTGGCCATCTCAACATGGCGGTTTACGGCTGCCACCAGTAGCTCGCGCTGGGTGTCCACAGCAGCACCGGACTCGACACCCTTAACAAACGCTTCAGCTGCAGGAGTGGCTGAGCGAATGGTCTCCGTACGCCCGTGATGGAAAATTCGTGTCGAACACGACTCGTACGTCGGTCCGATCTTGCCGTGCGTGCGATAGAATGCTAGCTGGAGAGCCATCTGCGCAATGCCATCCGGGCTGAGCTTCCACTGCTTGCAGTTGTTCTTGGCGAAGTTATTGTACACCAAGTACTCCGAGTTGAGGTTGCCTGAGAAGTCGGCAAAATGGTCTTCGGCCTTTTTGATGTCCTCGACTAGGTTGTTCGAAAGCTTCCAGCTGAGCTTCTTGGGTTTAATAGCCCCAGTGTACTCAGGTATCTCCTCGAGTGGTGTGAAACCCGAATCAGAGTCGCGCATGTCGTGCCAGCACTCGTGGAGCCAGCGATTCCAGACTGTGCCATCCGAGAACGAATGCTCAAAGTTAACAGTCAAGTGGCCGTCAGGCTGAACCATAACTTGCAGCTTGTCAAACCAGCGACGGGAACCCTGGCCGTGCAGAGACAGCTCCATGCGCTGCTTCATGTCAGTCGGGTTGCGATCCTCCAGCACCAGGATGAAGAGTGCCGAATCAATCACCTCCAGAGTCTCGGCATTCACTGCATCGTGTGCCACTAAGTCGTCGCGAATCCGCGCCCACGTGTCCCGCTCTTCAGCCGTAAGCGTGGACAGGTCCACGTCATCGTGATCCCCCTTCGAAGACGAGTTCAAGATGGAGTCCAGCTGTGCCTCAAGCTGCCTTTGGGAGAGCAACTGCTTGCCGTCAGGGCTTAGCACGTTCAGCTGATAGAACTGGTTGCCCTTCATGACCACGGTGTGGGAGGACCGCGGGTGCGACGTCAGCACGTCGACGCCCTTCTTCGGCACTTTAGCTGTTCCGTACTGACGAGCGAAGCCCGCCATGCACTGGTTCTTGTCCTGCTCGAGCTCGCTGTTCTTCACCTTGGTCCACCACTTGACCATGGAGCGCACGAAGGCGGCGCTGCGAGGCACCATGCCCTCGAGGTTGCCGTCCGTCTCGTCCAGCAGACCGTACGACGGGTTCACGTTGATGGGGCTCTGGTAGCGTCCCCCGAGGTACATCTTGTCCCAGTCCTCCTCGATGTAGCTGAACGGGTAGGCGCGGCCCATGGCCTGCTTGAGCTCGCGCTTGAGCAAGATTTCCTGCAGCTGGCGGCCCTCGGCACCCTGGAAGGCCTTGGCCAGCTGCGCGTGCGCCTCCCACTCCTTGGCGTCCACGAGCGGGCGGACGCTCTCCAGGTAGCGCTGCACCGTTTCCTCCAGCTGCGGCACCGGCAGGCGCGGCAGATTGTACTCGTTGGTGAGCAGCATGCGGTTGAACCAGCCAGGCTGCTGCCGCGCACCGGTCGCGGAGCTCAGCGCGCGTGCGCGGGCCGCCAGCGGTCGCAGAGACGTAGGCACGCGCATGGACTCGAGGGGCTGGACGCAAGTCGACAAATGATCGCCAATCCACCAAATTGCCCAGCCGTACACCGACAGTTTCGTTTATTTGGGGAGGTGTTGATGATCAAGGTAATGTGTTGATACAGGTAGTTTGGTATTTAATCTTTGCATGCTCAAAACAAATCCATGAAGTTCTTTCTTACAGGATATAGGATTTCATTGCGTCGAAAACGAGAGCCAACTTGAAGTGGAGCCACGTCGGGCGCTGACGTCGACACTGTCGAGCAGAGCCGTTCGGGACGAGATTCGCAAGGAGGGCAGCTGGCTGTGCAATCACTGCCTGCTGCAAGCATGTTCACATTCGCATCGGCGCTGCGAAGTTACGGGGCGACACTACTGGAGGGCCACGCGCTTTGGGGCAAGGTAGTACCGTCGGAACGCCGTGGGTTTGCCCGTTCTACTAGTGCTGCTGCTGCTACTGGGCGTCGGAGACACCTCTGCGCTAGATGCCTCGCTGATACAGTCGGCATCGGGAACGACAACCAGCCCCAAGGAAGAGTCTGGTGGCGTGCCGCAAACTGAATCGCATGGACCGGGCTCTTCGATCAACTTGCCGGGCGCAAGCGGTGGCGACACAGGAAGAGGCAGCAACTCGGACACGCCACCTATTACGGCACTATCGTCGCCGCGCGCAAGGTTTGTTCGTACATGGCTGGAAGACAGCGGTCGCGCAGTGGCGTCGTCGTGGCCGGCAAGATGAGCCTTCAGAGCCGTGTATTTACCCCGTTCCTCGGCAACTTTCTGGGCCATGCCTCGCTTTTCTATTACGAGCTCTTCGCAAATTGATTTCCAGTACCGCGCTTGATCTTTCATGCCCGCCTCCACTGCATTATGCGACGCCATGATAGCTAAGTGCATATCTTCCAGCTTGCGCGTTGTACTATCGAGCAGCTCGTGTTTAATGCGGTCCATCGCCAAGCGGGAGCTTGCCAATTCTTGTTGTAGTGACTGCATTTCCACCGCGTGCTTACGCTCGTACTCCTCACGGCTTTGATCAGCCTTACTCATCCGAGCCTCAAACGCGCGCTGGAGACTGATCATTTCTTCGTGTGATTGGGCCATGAGGTCTGTAAGCTCCACCTCCACAATCTCCTCGGTGGGGTTCAATGTTGTAGTCCCTTGCCGAGGTTCTAGTTGCGTTATCCGTTCAATAGGGGCAGGGGGTGGATGAGTAACTTCATTGTAGTAAAATTCTGCACGCGAGGTATCCAGCTCGTTGGGCCAGGAGCTCCGCATCGAACCTGGCGGGGAACACGACGACGCAGCATACTGGCTCGTGTTCGATTCTAGATCCCATCTATTTGGACCACGATGGCCAGCGAGCAGCTCATCATTAACAATAAGGCCAGCCTCCTTGCAAATGGATGCGATGGCGGAAAGACTTTGTTCTGTGGCGTGTATAGCGGCCAGCGCGTCGTTGTCGTCGTAAGACCATCGCAGCGCCGAGCTGCAATCAGCCGACAGCTGAGTCAGTGCCGCGGCGACAGCGTCGAGAAATGCCCCATCCTCCGCCACAAAGTAATCACTGCCCACTGTGTCTTGGACTGCAGATGGCTGCATGCATGCACTCGTGTCATGTTGCATCGAGCCGCTATATCCAAACGCCAGGTCGAGACGCGCTAACCTGTGCGAATCGTTGCCATCGATAAGGCTCTGCTCAGAGGAAACCCTGTCAGAGTCACATGTCGGCCGCGCACGGCTCAAGCGCGACTGCTGCATTGTTGTCCGTCGAGCGTGGCAGGCAAGTGCCGTCGCTAAATCGGTTGTCCGTTCGAGCCGTTTCACGTTGAAGTCGGCTACAACATTCACGATTGGTTGAAATTCGTCTCGGATCCCAATCAATTTCAACCAATGGTAAAGCGATATGAATAGAGGCCCCAACCAGCGCTTTTTGCAGGGGGGACGCACCGCCAAAGACAACCAGCCAGGTGCGTGATCGCGCGTGCGTCGCGGCCTGCGGAAGGACCGCTGGGCTGAGCGCGCAGGGCGGTAAACAGCGCCAAGAACTGACCGCTTTATGTTGTGTGTGCGACTGCTATCCTCAGACCGAAGACCGACCCGCTCGACACTTTGACTCCATCCAGCCACCATGAGCACCAAAGTGCAGAAGTTGATGACCCAGCCCATCAATCTGATGTTCAGATTCCTGCAGAACGTGCGTGGCTGCAGTTTATCTCTTTCCTGTTGATGTCACTGCCTAATTGCGCGTTTGTGCTCCCTGGCTGCTCAGAAATCGCGCATCCAAGTGTGGCTCTACGAGCAGGTGAACACGCGGATCGAGGGCCGCATCATGGGCTTCGACGAGTACATGAACCTGGTGCTGGACGACGCTGAGGAGCTGGACGTGAAGAATCTCAAGCGCACGCCGCTGGGTCGCATCTTGCTTAAGGGAGACACCATCACGCTCATGATGGCAGTGGACGCCTCGAACGGATCCAACTAGCCGAACTCGAGCAGCTACTAAAGAATATTTTTCGGGACCTTGCAATTTTGTCACCGTCAGCTAAGATACTTTGCTACTCGTCCACCACAGCCTCTTTTCTAATTTGTTCGGTGACTAGCTAGTTTGGTGCTGAGCGAGCAAGCTTTAATGTCGGGTGAAAATGCAGGTAATATTTTTGTGGGGGGATCGCTCTAGGACACGTTGTAAGCGTTCTTAAAGTGGTTCAGAAGAGCTCCACCGTCAAACGTTAGCTCGGTCACCTCCGTGAAGCTCTGGACGAACACTTCGACGTCTTCCACAACACTGCAAATGCACAGCAAATAAGTCAGAAACACTCATTACATAAGCGTTCGTTGCGTGAAATGGCCATTGACATTGTTGTATCACGTACCGTTTTTTGCCTGCTGCTGTTCGTGGCTGCACGAGTTTAAAGCAGTCAGGAAGCTTCTGGGTAAACATGTCGAACACACGCGACATCACGTCTTTCATCTGAGGCGGCGTCAGGACGGGATGCAAAACAGCATGCAGCTTCAGTGTGCTCTGCGTGATTCCGCGCATTGGGTTCGAAGGAGCCGTGAGGTTGACAGAATCATAGTCAACCTGGTGGGTGTGCACATTTTGAACGTTAGTACACGATGGATTAGCATGCTACGCAAGTTCGAAGTTACCTCAGTTGCCACGTTCTCCAGAAAGCGCTTCATGATTTGGTCTTCCACAATACTGGTAAACTTGCTGAATATTTTCTCGTTGTGCTCGGCATAGTCTCGCAGTACACGATCGAATTCGTCCAAAAGCAGTTTCTGGCGATCAGTAAAATGTGCAGCCAAAGCAGCCTTGATATGAGGAATGAGTGTCATCGACAGCTCCAGGGATTGTGATGCCAAAGCTAACATAAAAAGCATCACAACGAACATCAGTTCACAAAAAAAGATCTAAACAATGTTCTGTGAGCTCGAAATGCGCACCTAAATGCCGCGCAGAAATACTTTTAAGGCGCGCAATTTGCATAGCACCAGCACCGAGCACAAGTTGGGTCGTCCGCGAATTAAATAACTGTGGAATCAGAGTCCCATGTGAGTATCACGATAATCCTCACATCCAGGCAGCAAACGTACCCGAAATATCTCGATAGATCGCTGAAGCACATCAGTAGCCAAAACGGGAAAATTGGCGGCGGAAGACATGTAGTTCATCACAATCTCCAACATAAGAAGGACCGACCAGACTACCCGGAAGGAATTACCACAAATTGATACCATCTTGCGCGGTGGTGCAGTCTCGCCAGCAATTTCTCGGTCATCCGACAACAGCAACGCAACACCCCTACCACTCGAAAGATCTTCGAGAGCTCTATGACGCGTCTCAGAGATCTCCGTGTTTTTCCACAATTCGTGATCCAAGGTTGATACCAGCTTCGTCACTTGTGTTTGATGGTACTTCTCCAGGAACAGCTTCAACTGAGAGAACAACGCACCACGAAGAGTGTAGTCTGTTTTCCCCGTTAACTTTTCAATACTAACAACAAAATCCATGGTGGTATCATATACTTTGCGTAGCTGTGGCATGGTGTACACAGCTTGGACTTCTTTTCTTACAGCGAAAAGGTTTGATACGCTGCGCTGTGAAAACTCGCAGATCTTGCGTACGACCTCGTCAATCTCTCTAATCACCTTAGCGCACCGCGTTTTTTTCTTCCAATCTCCAAGCGTTTTGTGTTCATCACTGGCATTTTCGGATGGTGTCCAGCCTTCTGACGAAGTCCCCTCTGAAGGATTCGCATCCTGTGTACAATTAGCGGGCCCTTCATTGTTAGCGGAGGTCTTATGTCGCTTCTCTTCTTCTGTGGCTTCATCTATTTTTTTTTGCATCGATTTTACCAGAATGCCCTGTACCACCACGGCACGCTTAAGGACCATGAGCAAGTGCTCAAATATCATTTGTACGCACTGAAGAAACTCGTCCGAGGTCAGAGCTCGCAGCTGAATAGACACTTTCGACTCAGCTCCAGAAGATGCTCCAAGATCAGTAGAGCTGTTTTTGCTGCTGCTTGAGACTGCAATGGTTTCGGTGACCACTGTTTTTACGACGACTCGAATCTCTTCATTAAGTTGGTCGAGATAAGTCTTTACGGTATCGTCCAGTGCGTCCAATCGAAAGAGTACGTCCACGAGACGCTTCGTTTCTTGCTGCACAGTATCCTTTTCGTCATCAAAACTGTTTGGTCGCTTCTTTTCAGAGTAATTGGAATCTTCCTCATCTTGAAAAGTCCACTCAGGGGATGTTATGACCGAGATGAACCGTTGTGATATTTGCGTGGTGATGAAGCCACGGTAGCCACGGAATTTCTCACTTAGTGAGCTAAGTCCGTGTATGCCTTGCAAATGCTTACGCAGAATAGTTTGTGAGCTCTCAATCAAGTTCAGGGCATTCGTATAGTCTTGGCATTGCACTAAGGCCTCGACAGCAGACTCTGCACTCTTGACCTCCTCAACCATCGTAACTAAATCATGGAGCTCTTTAATCCGCTTCTGACGTCGATGCAAGCTGACAATATCTAGTGTTTTGTCAGCAAGCAAATTTCGCAGTCGATCCATTGTTTTCCTATTGTTATTTTAATTTTAATGATATGCTATATGTTAGCATGATAACTCAAAGACCGAGATCACGTACAGCAATAAAGTACATTAACTACCCACCTCAGTGTTGCCACTTGATCACATGCAACCTTAATAGATTGCTTCATAACTTCTTGGTCTGCCGATGCTTCGAAAAAACGGTCCGATCGAGATGATACTTGGCGAAGAAGTGTAAACTCGACCCGATCCAAGTATGTTGTTAACTATGCATCACCGAAAACGTTAGTATTTGGGCAGCCAATTTATAATAGAACAGAAAGTATCCAGATTTTCGGGAACGCACCTCTTCTTGAAGGGATGAAGAGCTGGGCATATTCATGACCTCCTCGAACGTGTTCGAATCCGTGAAATCGAAATCAGGTCGAAAGAACAAGTTGGGTACGACTTCAAGGCACTTGGTCACATCCTCTGCACCAGGCATGAACATTTGCAAGTCAGCCACTCTTATACACGCATCAGTTCATTGCAAGCCGAACGCTTACCATCTGCGACCGATATCGACGGCACGTTACTTGATGAGAGCTGTTCGTTGACAGGTTTCACGTGATTCTCTTCGTACGTAGCTGCACTAGTGCCAAACTGACGCAGATATGGCTGGAAGTCCCGTGTGGATACATCTACAAGGCCAGGGAACGGAGCCAATGCAATGTCGACATCCAGTGTCGGATAAAACACGTCGAGCAGTGCGCCACCCCAATTGGTGGCCTTGGGGTTCGTAAGCACTGAGTGCAAATTGTGGTGGCATACTGAGAGATAGGCTCGCTCCTCCTCCCCCTGTACGTCGCCTGCTCCCTCCTCCACCCAGCCTCGGCTACTCGACGCTGTCCTCCCCGAACTACCCCAGGACCCTGTCCTCGCGTTGCTGCTCTCGTGCACAGACTGCGGCACGTGTGCCTCGAACTCACTCTTGTGGCCGGACACTACCGCTCCATCGACCGAGCGCGTAGAGCTCGGTCCGCGCACGTCAAAGAGACTGGGATACTCGGTGGGGCTTGGCAACGTCATCCGGTTCGTGGGAGTCGCGGCCACCGAGCGGGGCGTCGCCGCAGCGACTACCGAGTCCTTGAAGGCGTTCAGTGGACTCGTGACGCCATTCCAGCCGCGCTTCAACAGCCCGCGGGGCGACAAGCCCTCTAGCGCCCCGGAGGGCTTCTTGGCGCCGTCGTGGCGCTGCTCCATTTCAGGTTTTGGGGAATCGCAACCGCCACGCTCGATATCGTTATAGAGAGGGACGAATTAGGCACAAACCTCGTTATTTACATGTACTAGGGGCAATACAGCGAGCCTCGATGGGGCGAGGTAAACCTGGTACTGATGCCCATATATACGAGCAGTAAGTGATTTTCCTGTTGGGTTAGCGCCAATGCGATTGCGCGGTGATTGCCGTCCCATATTGTGAAAGGACCCTTGACACTGGCGCCGACAACAACCATGGTGTGGTTGAAGTGATCGAGGCGATGCTGAAGCTGACGGACGTGATCGCGGAGAGAACTGTCATTGGACATTGTAGAGCCTTTCGAGGACAGAATCGCAGCAGCTTCTTCAACAGTACTGCAAGGAGGCAATTGCTGCCCCCAACCGTTTTCCTTCAGCACACGGAACGCCTTCACATGTTTCAATTCCAGCATCCCCTTGTACCACCGCGAATCTCCCGGTAAATGCGCCAAAAGCGGCAGTCGACTCGACCCGAGAAAAGCAGCACGCAGGATATTTTCTTGGCTTGACGTCGGATCTGGGTCCAACATACCCGGAGTCAATTCGGCCTGCGGCAAACAACAATACTTCGTCAAAAGTCCGAAGGTT
This sequence comes from Phytophthora fragariaefolia, assembly GCA_030267785.1. NCBI lineage: Eukaryota > Oomycota > Peronosporomycetes > Peronosporales > Peronosporaceae > Phytophthora > Phytophthora fragariaefolia. Next base: position 125,270 of record BSXT01000079.1, read on the forward strand.
TACAGACATTGAGATTGCAGCACGTACATGGATTTCTGGCACGTCCAGCTCGAATCGATACCACTCGCTTTGCATCATGGCACCAAGCATTTCCATTGAATCCACTGGGATGAAAATGCGTTTCCACGCTAGGTTATATACACTGTTGACGACTTGGGATTTTCTGTACGCCGCAGTCAACCAGAATTTATCAAGCTGAAGGGACCGGAAGACCTCTAACGCGGTCCCGCCAAAAAGAAACTTATAGTCGGCGTTGGATTCTTGTAATGTTTGAGTTGTGTGCACTTGGTACCACTGGGGGCTTTGCTTTCGCAAGAGGTTCTTCAGAGCAAACATATTGGTATTCAGGATCATGTCGCGCTTGAGGTCATATGCATACTTGGGACACAAATCTTCCACCAGCAACACATGAAATGCACCGCCTCCTTTCACATACTCCATGTCTACTTTATCAGACGTACCAAAGTACAGTCCATAGTAAGTATCACCGTAAAATGCTTGATACCAACTCTCATCAATTTTCTGCCCCACGCCTGGGTCCACCCGGAATACTCCGCGCAACTGCACGTGGTAACCAGCTTCTGGATAGTTGACTACTTCGGACAGGGCTGCTACAACGTGGTGAAGTCTTGAGAGTTCGTTGGCCTGCAAGGCCGACCAAAAGATGAGCAGGTGCAACTCAGGCGTCACTAGGGACTGCAACTCTGGTGCCTCGACTTTTGTGCTGGTATTTGATTTAGTGGGGAGATATCCGTCGAAGATGAAGAAATCTGTCCGTGAGCACGCCGAACTCAGCGCAGATATCATAGCCACTAAGAAACATGAGCACCGTTATTGATCAGTCTGTTCCTATTCAAACTCTCTGCCCAATGATGTCCTTACGGATCCGATGCCTGCCTGGAGTACCGATAGTGATTTTCTGGCTCCCTGTACAGCACAGCAATGAAGTGTCACTGGATGTCCCGGAAGCTGAACTACAGCACGCAGATACTAACATGGCATATTCCTGGCGTTGTGAGTGGCAACAAAGACCAGATCGTTTGGTGCAGCATTGCGTTGGTGGAGCAATGTCGTGAGAGTAATGTCTGCAGGCAGCTCTACTGCGGTGGCATTCTGCACGCCGACGAGCTGCGGCTCTGGCAGCGCGCAGTTTAGAGCTGCACACAGCTTCGGCAGGAAGACCACGACCCAAGCCTCCAGCAGCACGAGCAACGTCGCACCAGGGCGGCGGTGATGTCGTTCCAGCGCATCCATGCTTTTGATACGCAAGGTTGCTCTTCAAAGTTGGCGGCGATCTTTCGGGAATGCGTCAGCGAATTGAGAAAAACACCAAAACTCTTGTGTTTTGCGTGGGTTGCCAGCGGTCGACTCGTAGCCTGGACAAGACTTACATCCTGGTTTCGTTGTTGTAGTTCACGATGTGAAGAGCTTTCAACCCACAACTCTGCAGGCAGGTATCAGTTGGGTGCTGGATAATCTCGGCTGGTATCTCGCGTTGCACTGCACAGTGCACGAGGGTCGCTGCAGTGCAGTGCAATGCACTGAGTGCACTGCGCTGCAGCGACCATCGCGCACAAGCAAGCAATCACGACAGGCAACTGCGACTTGGGACAACGAGGAGGTCGCCGGCTGCTTTCGGGCCAATCGCTCGCTCGGTCGCTGGTCCGCACTCGCTCGCGCTGTTCGGGCAACACTGCGACGACACGACATGTCAAGCCACGGGCCCACCGCAAACAACAGCAGCACCTTGCCGCCAACCCAAGCTATTAATAGATGTACATGTGGTGCTGACTGCGTCAGTGCAGGTCGACAACGTTTGTCGCTGCATGCGCCGCGGGAACTTCCAAGTACAGTAGCGTGGTACCGGTATGCACTGAGTCAGCGTGGACTCGGCCTCCAGATCGGAAGCTGTCCGTGACGCGCATCTGCTCGGGATGGGTTCAACTGATGGCATACAAAGCCCAAGTGTGCGTGGGTGTGCGCCACACAAACGCATGCATTTTCCGTTTCAAGCGATTAAGAGTCAGACGCACGACCCCATGAGCGCGAGCGAGACGCCGCACCAGTCCGCAACTTCCAGGCTACTACCGCACCGCACCGACATGGCGCTCTGGGGCACGCTGCGCCACCGGATGGGCGGATCCGTGCCCACGGACTCGAGCGAGTTCGTGGAGGAGTTTTTCAGCAAGACGCCCGAGGACCCGCGCTGGGAGCTGGCCGCCGTGCAGAGGCAGACGGAGGACTTCATCGCCGCGCAATTGGCCGATCAGCGCCGCGGGATTGCGCTCATCACGTCGGGCGCGACGATCGTGCCGCTGGACCCCGAGAACGACACGTTCGTGGATGTGGCGCCGCAGGTGCAGGAGCAGCAGGGCCCCGCCTGCGCCGAGTACCTGCTGCAGCTGGGCTACGCTGTCATCTTCGTGCACCGCGAGGACTCGCTACGGCCCTTCACGCGCCACTTCCAGAAGTACATCCAGAACGGAGCCTTCATGGACATGTTCCGCCTGCAGGACAACGGGCTCGTGCTCTCGGGCGTGGACATCTCGCAGCAGCTGCAGTTCCAGAATATCGCGCAGCTATACACCGAGTGCAGCACCCGCGTGCTTAATCTCAGTTTCACGTCGGTGCAGCAGTACCTGATGCTTGTGCGGCTTACAGCGAAGGCTATGGAAGTCGCCAAGGACCGCGGTATTGTCGTGCTGGCGGCCACGCTTATGGACTTCTATGTGCCGGTAGACCCTCCTGCCGCAGCGGCGGAAGCTGCGAGTGAAGTGGAGGGCGTCGAGTCGGCCCGGTCGTCGACTTCGTCTGCGTCGTCATCTTCGTCGAAGCACAGCAAAACGAGACACATCAAGAAGCTTGCCAAGAAAATTGCCAAGAAGAAGAGCGACGAGTTCTCAGTTAACTTTGTGCGTGTGCCCAACATGATTCGCAAGATTCGCAAGGATTGGTGCCCGAAGGCCTTCCTAATAACTTGCAAGCACCAGCTTGACAGTGGCGAAGATATCGAAGCCGCACACGCTGATCTCGAGAAGTGGGGCGTTGACGTGATCGCAGGGAATCATCACTCGCATGAAATTCTTCTCATTACTGAGCAGGAAGAAACTATCGTGACCTGCCCTGACGATGAAGATATCAATGACGCGTTTGCCTCGGCTGTTGCTGAAATGCATCGTAGTTTCCGTCGGAAACGTGAGATTCTTTCTCGTGGTAAGCAGCTCTTGTTGCTTTCCGCCAAGTTCTCGATGCTCAAAGAGAAGGATGTAGTCAATGAAGATGCCGATGGGAACAAAAACGTACAGTTTGGCCTTGGTGTCAAGATCCGAGCTGACCGTCGGGCACCTGACGCCATTGCTCCCGTGTACGAACTGAAGCATATTTTCCAAAATAAAAGTCACTGCGCTCGCGCTCACGTTTGGGAAGGTATCGTGGAGCACCCATCGAGTGAGCCGACGCGTGATGTAGTGGTGGCCTTCAGTCCTGCTGGTAATCCGGAGACAATCCGTGACGTCTGGGGGGATTTCTGGTCTGGCTGGGCCGAAGACGAGCTGCAGGAGTTTAAGACTGAGATGAAGGGCATGTCATTGTCATCGGCGATCAATATCGTAACATCTTCTGTGTCGGGCGACTACGAGCCCGCGTCGCAGTTATTGAAGTTTATGTGGAGCAAAATTGGGAACGCTTGGTCTGATGGCGAGAAAACTCGAATTCGACAAAGCATTCAAAATATGATGGCGGTCGCCCTGGATCGTGGTTTGACTGAGCCTGCAGGCATCTCTATTCTAGAGAAGCTAATGCGCAGACCTCGCATCCAGCGCTTCGACTCTCTCGTGCTGGATCAGCCGACGGCAGTCCCTGTGCATGCCCAGACACACACACGAAGACGCCGTCGTGACAGTGACTCGGACAGCAATGGGTCAGGTGAGATAAACCCTGTGCGACTCAGCAAGGCCCGTGTTGTTCGCGTTCACCGCGCAATTAATGACTACATGCAAGATATGATCAAAGAAGGCCTGCTTGAATCTATCCTCAAGTACGTGGAGCAGGGCATCCCAGTGCATGTAACCGGTTACAGCATGGGAGGCTGCTTGGGGCAATTGTTCATGTTGTACTTGGGTGATCACGCCCGCATGAACGGTTGGGACGCGAGCAAGATCAATTTTGTGGGCTTCGGATCACCTCGTGTGGGTGATATTGGCTTCGCCGCTCGATTACGCGTTCTCTTCGAGCCCCAGCAACTACTGATTGTGATGCACCCTTCAGATGCAGTGCACGCCTTCCCTCCAACTGCTGAGGGATACGTAGACGCTTGCATCAAGATCTTTTTGCGAGAGCATGGAATGGGTGTAGGCCGACGTACACCCGCGCCATTCTCACTGCTACCGGTGACGAAGTCTATCGATCGTGCTTTCGAGCATGCTCACAAAGCTCGCGCACACAACAAGGCGAATGATCCAGCCTGCTCTTTTTGTCAGAGTACCGCTCACGTCACAGCCCAACACCGTTGTCGATACTGCATTGAACGTGGCTCTCACCGTGGCGGCAACTGTCCTAACCGCAACAAGCCATGCTTGTTGTGTGGAAACGCCAACCACTGTACCGGCGAGCACAAGTGCCGCGTGTGTCAACAGTACGGCCACCGCGGACGTGAGTGCCATGCGCAGCGTGATGTTGGTTTTGCCGAGCTGATCACTTACTTCCGCTACCATCACTTTCTGTACTACAACGCCAATCTGAAGAAGTCGGTCGAATTCACATCGTAAACCATTCTACTACTTCGAAGTACTAGTAGTAGTACGTATTTTATTTGCATTTTTTGCGGTTAACACAGTTACCTACCCACGAAGTCGCGCTCAACTGCAAATTCGTCTGTAGATCATGCATGGGCCTCGGTAGTCACCCTGAATAAACCAATAATTTACCCGCCTTAAATGCTACTCCAGTACATCAGCACACTACAGTGTAGTACTGCTGTTCAGTGCTTGTTTTCAATACGACCTCAGTGCTTTGTTAGCAGCATTTGCAGACGGTGGGTAAAGTGACCAAAGAGCGATCTTGTGATCCTTGGAGCAAGTTGTGAGCAGCGCGTTATCAGTACTGAAGTCCAGCGCGAACACACTCTCGCTGTGGTATTTGAGCACCGCGAGAGGTTTGAGTTTTCGCAAATGAAACACGCGCACACGATGATCCCAACCAGCTGTAGCGACAATACGCTGGTCCCCTCTAATGCACACGCTGCTAAAACCACCGTGGGCACAGGAGAAGAAGGATCGTGAAGTAAGTGTGTACGATGCCACGTCGAAGTTTGCTGTGTACAGCTCTTCACCCGATGATCCACAGATGGCCGATCTACCATCGCGTGTGATATCGAAAGCAAGCACTGATCTCACCAAAAGCAAAGTAGATATAGCGTTAGCGGAACACCAAGATCAGGGGTTCCTAATGACCACGGCGACGTACATGCATTTGCTCCTTGAGCAACGGTGGTCTCGCATGCCACTTTGCCGCCGGATCGCAAATCCAGGATAGCGAGTTGTCCACCTTCGAAGCCCGCGGCGATATACGTTTGCACATTTCCTTCCCCTCCATTCTCACTATTTGCAGCGCTGCTATCGAAAAGCGCGAGTGAGACGCACATCCCTCGCTTGGTGGGCGCATCCTGAATAGTGAAAGTCGCTGCTGGTGACGAACTGTCGGCTCGAATGTCATAGACCAGGAGCTACCGGCCAGTGCCGACGCTAGTTAGACACCGACACTAACTTTGTGTGAATCACTGCAGAGAAGCCTGTTGTGAGCTCACCTTGTTGTCTACGCTGCTTGGGCAAACGATTAAGTTTGCACTGCCCGCAGTGTCTCCATCGCCTGGCCAACGCAGCGTGGCAAACTTGGTGAACGAGTACGATCCGCAGTAAAATTCGGAAATGGGCTCCGCGGATACACTGAAGGACTGCGCGTCCCACAGCTTCACAAACCCGTCGCGGCCTTGCGTGACGAACTTCTGTTCCGACGCGGCTGGCTCTCGCAGGGCGGTGGCGTGCAACACGCCGGCCTTCGAGTGTGCCGTGGGGTTCGTCGTCAGCTCCCGACGCGACCTCAAGTCCCAGACCTTTACTGCGCCATCACCGGCGCCGGATACGATCGTGGAGGCGGATAGGAAACTCACGCTGTTCACGGGGGCGCCATGGCCGCGGAGGACGCCGAGCGGCTCCGGCGCCGCCTTCGCCGACATCTCCGTTCGAAATAGCGATGCAGTCATTTCGCGCCGTTGGCGGCGCTTTGTGATTGGCTGGCTGGCGATCCTCCGCGAGTTGAAGTTTGATGGGCAGTGCCACTGGCACTGCAGCTCAGCACTGCTGAGCTGCTGAGTCAGCAGCTTGTGAGCAGGAGCTCGGGGCCGCTGGTTTGCACCGCCGATCGCTGTGTGGGGACGTTGCATCTGTTGTTGCCCGCGAGAGTCTGCAGGGTCGCGCTTCAGACCGCTGGTCCCATGCGCACTTGGAGGCCAAGTTGGCTGGCACAGAGACACGAGCCGCGCGGTGCCGCTTAGGTGCTTGAAGTCGCTGCGCAATGGAGTCCGGGCCAGTGCTAACCGCTGCCGTTAGCGGCTTGCTCAGGCCGCTCGAGCACTGCGCAATGGGCTGATTTATGGCCAGGAATGGCGCCACCAGCTTGCGCAAAAACGCCCCGCGTCACATCGGGGGCTGCTTGGAGCGTTGGTTTTCCCAGCATACCTGTCACCACCGCGTGCATCCTTGTGTCGTCATCGTCGTCCATGTTGCTGCGATGCCTCGGCGATTGCGATAGAGTCTATGTCGCGCGAACAGCACGAGCGAGCCCGCGCGTGAGACAGCCTGCACTACAGCATTCACAGCCTCGAACCACTTGGGACAGTCGATGGCACCGCAATAGCCGAGTCGTCACCATGCAATTTTTCAGTGTGCATTTTGCTCACGGAGAAGAGAGTAGTGCATCCAGCCGCGAGCATGAGTCGGCTGTTCACGCCGCTGCGCCTTGACGAGCCCCACGAGTCGCGCTTCCACCAAGTGCATACCTCCAAAAGAGACGAGACCCTGCGCAACATCGCCGAACGGTTCGTATGTTGAAGTCCGCGCGGTGAGGGATACAAGTTGCTGACCGTAAGTTACGAACAGGTTTCATGTGCAAGAATCGGAGCTGCAGGACATCAATAACTTCGGCAAGCAGGTGGTTCACGCCACTGTCGAAATCCTGCGCGCATTCGAGGGGAAGACGCGCAGCAACAGCCTTCCGGAGCGGGTCGACTCGGGCACCGAGGCGCTCGACCTACACGCCAACGAACTCCAAGAGATGTACGTCGCGTATCTTGTGAGATTTGCTGCTCTTATGACTGAAACACCACCGATGTCCGTCCGGTAGACGACAAATGGGGAGCCACTTCACGTTTCTCAAGCGCAGCAAGAGCCTGCAGCCGGAGGAGAACGACACGACCCGACTAGCTAAGGAACGGAGGCGCAGGTTTCTGCAGCCTGAGCCACCAAAACTCGTAGGAGGCTCCAAGAACGAAGTGCTCTCGAACCCGCGGAATGTGTCCACGCTTGTGCCACAGCTGCAGGCTTCACTGACTCCTTCTCGCCGATGTTACGACTGGAAGCTGCTCTACAGCCTTGCCCAAGATGGCTGCAGCTTGCACACGCTACTGTTCAAGGTGAAGAAGCAAAATCCTACTATACTTGTTGTTGAGACTACCAAGGGGGAGACTTTCGGAGGGTTTGTTTCGGAAGAATGGCAAGACTCGGCAAACTACTACGGCATTGGCGAATCCTTCGTGTTCTCTTTTAACTCCAAGTTCGAGTGCTACCCGTGGTCATATCTGAATACCATGATAATGCTCAGCAACGACGAATGCATCGCCATGGGTGGAGGGTACGCTCAAATCCTCATACTTTGTAGTGATAACGATACCGGTAGGCTGGGCTGAAATGTGATATCTTACTGGTACTTGTTATAGCGGTGACTTTGCTTGGTGCTTGAACTCGGATTTATCTCGTGGTACCAGTGGGGGCTCGAAGACGTTTGAAAACGAGTACGGAGATGTACAGTAGTTTGGTTGTAGTGTTTCTTGGCTGACATCGTGTGCATTGCTATTTGTGTAGACGCTTAACATCTGAAGCCGAATTCGGTATCTACAACGTCGAGGTCTGGGGCTTCATCACCAAGATGTAGAACTAGAAAATGCTCAAGCGACCCGCCCAGCTAATGTCAATCGCTGCAAGCGCTTTGACGCAGCTTGAGACCGTGCCGACATTTACAAGCGAGTACGACAAGGTGATCTTATTCCTGCACGCTTGTACGTGTTTAATATATTAGGCTTCAAGCTCCACTACTGCTTGAATGTTCCGCTCAAAACCTCACACGCGACCCAGGAAGTCCTGAAAGAAGAGCGCCAGTTCCTTTTTCTCTTCGCTGTCAAGTTCCTCATCATCGCCAACATTCTTGGCTACTGTCTCGACTACAGTCTTGACACCCGAAGCCTGGTGCACTTCCTGGCACTTGGGTAGCTGATGGCGCATGGCATCCACAAGCTCAATCACTTCACGATGAGCAAGAAGCGGGGCCTAAAAAGAACAATACGAACTAATTAAAAACTTGTAGGGGGCAAATCTCAGCGCATGCTGGAGCTGGACCCACTTACCATTTTCACGAAAGTTGATGAAAAGCGCTCGCACCACTCCTTGGATGCAAAAACTCTTTCCAGCTCGATCAAAGCAGCAGGTGCTGGCTGTTCACTGATGCGCAATTTGATTTCCGCAGCTTCCGCCAGCAGGTCATACACAAACAGGAGCACCTATGCAGATGTCGATCCCAGGCCACAATATTACATACGTTTCATGATACACACATGCAACAAAACACCTTACCTTTAACTGCAGTTTTTCGGGATGAGCGTTGTTAAACAGCTCCGCAAGAAGTGCTGGTCCGTTGTGGAGCGAGAACAGTCGCTGCCCACGTTCATTGGATCGCACAATGGAAGAAAGAGCATAGATAGCCTTCTTCTTGACTTCTAGAGCATCTTTGGCGGCTTCTTCATTGCTGGGGATCTCCAAAGCTAGCGAGTCAACGAGCTTCGGAATGATACCGGCATCAATAGCCCACTCCTGGCCATCCTTGTAGTTCTTAGCTGCAGACCCAACGACCCACGCAGCGCTTGCGCGAACCGGCAAGTTTGTCGAGTTCAGGTACTCTGCAATGATACCAAAACCCCCAATAAAGTTGAAGACGTGGGTCTTGTCCAGATCCTGCACCTCCCACTCCAGCACCTCCAACACAGACAGCTGTCCCTCTACGTCGCCTCTCTGCTCGGCATCTTTGAACTGCTCCAGCAGCTTGCCTAGATACTTTGCGTCGTCCTGAAGCGATTCAAGCGCCTCCTTGAGCTCAGCTTGCCGCTTCTTCCATAGAGTAACGATTTGTTTTCGGAACTCAGCAGGAGAAAGTTTCTCATGTGCTTCGTGGATGTCCATACCTTCCACCTTGGGCGGCTCGGGCAGGGCCTGAAGCACGTCGTAAATTTTCTCGTGGTTCCAGTTCGGCTCGGCCGGTGGAGCTTCATCGTCTTGCGCGTCAGTTGACTCCACATCATCCGATGGCATGTCAGCAGTGTCCTCGTTAACTACTTCCTCTGTAACGGTAAGTCCATCGTCGTCTGCCTCTGTCGCCACGATGTCGCCCGAAATATCGGTGGATACCGTCACTGTGGTCTCTTTCGCGTTAGGACCAACCACCACCGAGCGCATAGATTCCTCGGTGTCCTCTTCGCTAGGATCCACGAGCTTCGCTTCGCGTTTGCCGGTTTCCAGGTTCAAACGCACGTGCAGTCCCTGTGTCGCACCACGCACCAGACAGAACACCGTCAATATCTCTATCAGTCCCGCCAGCAGAAAGCGAGAATACTCACGCGTGGTACCCCTTGTCCAGGCAGCAGCTCCTGCCACTCGTTTGTGGCCACAAACTCGGGCACGGTCACGCCGCTGGCATCCGCCTCGGACGCAGAGACGTCAACGGAGACCTTCTGGGTCTGTTCAGCGGAAGACAGTGTGATGGCTACAACGGCAGCTGCCAGGAGCAGGAAACGGCGCAGTCGCGGTGGCATTGGGCTGGCTCTGGTGGTTCGGCGTGTGGCAACGTCGGTCAAAATCGAGAATGACCAGCGCTGCTGACGTGGATACGGTAGCAAAATAGTTTACCCTCGCTTTAATGACTATGATCCCTTCATTTAGTGATGAGTGCTTTTCTTGTGGAGTTCGAAGGCTATGAACCGTAGGCGACACGTGGCTTCCAGCATAGAACGCGATGGAGTGAGTACGCGCAGGGACAGGAGGCAACAAGCTCCTTTGCGACGAAATATTTGCGGAAGATGTCTAGTCGAGCAGTTTGGCCTCCTTTTTGCCGGTTTGTAGGTTCACGCGGATGTGGAGACCCTGCGGGGTAGCAGGAGTTAGACATCGATCACACCACCCAGCAGCACTACACGCAGTCTGTAGGGACTCTTACCGGTGGGAGGACTTGGTTGGGAAGGATCTCTTTCCACTCGTGGGCCGGCTCAAACATGGACATAGCCGGTTTCTTGGCTGTCGCTGCTATCGACTTCTTCTGCACTGGAACAAGCGCACTTCTTCCACCTGAGGCTTGTTCACCAAAGTATGTACGCAAGCGCACCGCCGTGAGTAGCGGCGTGCAGCAGAAAATACCAACACGTCCTTGAAGAGAGTTCTGCTGCATTGCTTCTGATCAGATGAAGTCAAGGATCAATACCTTGTGGAAGGTTTTATTACAGATTGCCTTTTATATACCGACCAAACTTTTGAGGGTTAAATAGACGGCTGCAGCTACTCCAGCAGTTTTGCTTCCTTCTTACCGGTGCCAAGGTTAACGCGGATATATAAGCCCTGAGCGCCGAATTGGTCACGTGAGATCATTATGTCAACACAGCTACGGTAGCTTTCGACCTACGTACCGGCGGGAGCGCCTGGTTCGGCAAAATATCCTGCCATTCTCTCGTCGGCACAAATTCAGGAGGGGCGGCGTCCTGCCCTTCGTCCTGTTGCACGAGTTCGCGCTGACATCCTTGGCGATTTGAGGCATAGCATGCACCTGTCACCTCGTCATGGTTATTCGCTGAGAGCACCAGCGCCATGGAGTCTCCACCCCGGATATTCCTATGCGCTCGAGTCACCCCCCCTGTATATGGTAGCAGGAGAACCACCAAAGCTGCAGCGTTGGTGGCGATACAAGCTTGAATCCGCATCGTTGTCTTCGGGCCGTTTGGTAGTGCTTCAAGCAAATTTATTCCCAAAACAACTACTACAGTAGTAGTACTATTAATAATAGTATATATTATTTCATTACAATATTACTAATACAACGTTGAACTTTAATACAAGAACTGGTACGCTGTCCAGTTTTTTGAAAATTATTATATATGTAAACTGATATCAAATAACAAATTTATTTTATTTGAAAATTGACACTGTTGCGTCAACCATAATTCAACCTCAAGCGAATTGATAAATGCAGCCCCACGTCCAAGCAGCTGCGGCGGCGCTGCAGGAGAGCCGCGCTGTAGCCCCAGTAGATGGTACTACCCCCACGTCACGTGTGGCGTACCGGTCGCTACGCGGCCCGTCTAGCAACCTTCGCGTGAACAAGTGGGACGCGCTCATCCTGGATTCGGAGATCCTCGGACTGCTCAAGATGCCCATGAAGAGCATGTTCTGCATGTTTGAGCCTGGGGTCGTGGACCGCATCAAACCGGAAATTGAGGCTGCTCTTGGGGCGCTCCTGTTTGCCTTCACTACCGGTCTGGGAAGGGTGAGAGGTGTATTAGCCCCTTCATCCACCATTTGCCTCCTGATTGTGTGTTCCGATTCGTGTGATGCAGCCAACTCCAGGCATGAAGCTGGAGAATGTTCAATACGCACCTAATCTGCTCACTCGTCGACGTGTGGGTGCCTTTTTTCTACTGTCGGTTGGGCTACCGTACGCGTGGAAGCGCTTGTTTCGATACCTATCGTCTGCCCGCTGGACTGCTAGAGGAGCTGGGGATATGTCCGAGGAGCAAGGAAATTTGCGGGAGCGAATACTAGCTGTGATGAAGAAGCTAGAGACTCTTGTGATCGCGTTCCAGTTTGTTAATTTGCTCGTTTTCTTACGTAAGGGGACATATCGCTCGCTCCCGGAGAGATGCCTGGGAATGAAAATGGTACGACCCAGCACATAAAGCCCGCGTTATTCGTGATACTGGGCTATTTCATTACGATATACTTATCGTTTGTGCACGCAGGAGAGCATTTCACCGTCGACAGCACCCCGGTCGATCAACTTCGAATACATGACCCGCCAATTGCTGTGGGACGGACTGATGGTAAATTATGGTTGTAGAAGACTTGTGTTCGTTTAGCTGTTGACTAACTTTACGTGTATTTAAACAACAGGAATTTGGGAACTTTGTTTTGCCCGTCTTGACGTGGAGCAGCCTGCGCACAAGCGCAGCAGTGAGAGGAAGTTCGCCTCCTGTAGGTGCCGACTCCACACAGTGCTGCTTATGTGGCATATCGCCACCGCAGACCCCTTACATCACGTCGTGCAAGCACGTGTATTGCTACTACTGTCTACAAACTGCCGTCGCTACGGAAGACGACTTTGCGTAAATTATCCCTGCACTTACTTCTCAGAACTTGCACTCCGGTAATTTGACGCTCTTCGTGTTTTATTGCAGATGTGTGGCCTGTGGAATGAAGTTTGACTCATCCCAAAGACTGCGGGCGTGAATCCGCAAGCCTCCAATTTCGAAGGAGTACCGGTAGTGAAGTGGCGCTTCGAAGTACTACTAGTAGTACAAGTAGTACTAACCTCCGCAAGCACATTTCAAGAGAAACCTCGACAGCTCTGAATCGAGGCTTGAGTAAGGCTACCCGCTAGGTATTAAAGACGTGTGAAGAAACCAACAGGGAAACTTTTGTGTGAGCAGCAATTGAAAGGTGTAAGGTTGGTCTGATGCTGCAGTACATGAGTGTAATACTAGTACTAGCACTAGTAATATGTTTTGTTGTACTAATACTACTAGCAGTTGAACATCGTACGCATGTGCTTCTTGATCATAACTTCTACTGGTAGACTACTAAACCTAGTGTTACTCGTTGGTTTTCTTTCGTACGGGTGGTGTTAAAAAACACCAGGATGAAAGTTGGTCAACTCATGAGAGCCAACTCGAGAGGGTTAGCCTATCACAAGCGTGATTGAGCATGATAGCTGTTACTACTGCCATTAGACAGTCGCAACTTAAGAACGCTCGCCACGGATGCGGCGGGCTAGCTGGATGTCCTTGGGCATGATGGTGACACGCTTGGCGTGGATGGCGCACAGGTTGGTGTCCTCGAACAGACCCACGAGGTAGGCCTCAGCAGCCTCTTGCAGGGCGAGCACAGCCGAGCCCTGGAAGCGCAGGTCGGTCTTGAAGTCCTGAGCGATTTCACGGACCAGACGCTGGAAGGGAAGCTTGCGGATGAGCAGCTCCGTCGACTTCTGGTAGCGACGGATCTCACGAAGAGCAACCGTACCGGGACGGTAACGGTGCGGCTTCTTCACGCCGCCAGTAGCGGGAGCCGACTTGCGGGCAGCCTTGGTAGCGAGCTGCTTACGCGGAGCCTTGCCACCGGTGGACTTGCGAGCGGTCTGCTTCGTACGGGCCATGGTAGCTTAGAGAGCTTTGCTGGGCGGTCGAGTGTTGAGAGCTGAGCAAATTTGGGAATGAACTCCGGCATCCTCGTTCAAACCATGGGCGACCAGTTTAGGTGGCCAACCTCAGCGAGGGACTCTGCGGCGGTCCGCCAATCGTGGGCGCCAGAACAGCCTTTTTGACCAGTGGTAGAGGCGTATCGCACCGTTCCGCCAATCATCCATAAGAGTCGAAGACGACTTTATCTGGGCCAATCAGTGACGTGCGAGCGAGGACAGTGGAGACAAAACTGAGGCAGCCCCAATGTGGCGCGAGACAGCCCACGCAAAGGCGGGAAAATAGGAGGGAGCTGTCCCATTTGACTCTCCACAAGACTCATTTTGCAATCTTCCAAGAAGCGAGCAACCAACCAACCAACTCAAGCAACATGTCTGGACGTGGCAAAGGCGGCAAGGGACTGGGCAAGGGTGGCGCCAAGCGTCACCGCAAGGTCCTTCGCGACAACATCCAGGGCATTACCAAGCCCGCCATCCGTCGTCTTGCACGCCGTGGCGGTGTGAAGCGTATCTCCGGGCTCATCTACGAGGAGACCCGCGGTGTCCTCAAGGTGTTCCTCGAGAACGTCATCCGCGACTCGGTCACCTACACGGAGCACGCTCGTCGCAAAACCGTGACGGCCATGGACGTCGTGTACGCTCTCAAGCGTCAGGGCCGCACCCTGTACGGCTTCGGCGGATAAGCGCTTTGCGTTTAGCTGTTTCGGTTCCCAGCTGAGACTTTGGCTCGTGTACCTACAACTCGTGCCCGGTTGAATTTTGCTTTCTTGGTGCTCTGTCTTGAGCACGTTTGGTTGCAGATACGTCCGCGATACTACATTTACCTGGTGTTTTTTAACACCACCCTTTTATGAGAAACTATAACCTGTGGTACATGTAGTAGACAAGTTCTGATTTTGTTTGAGGTTAATTGCTCGAGAGCCAACATGGTTTGGAATGGCGGAAACTATTCTTTACGAAGTCGCTGCGTCCGGCCCTGTGTGTGTTGTTGGGTGTAAAACTCCGACCGTGACAGGATATCGGGCGTAATTGGCAAATCTGTGACCGATACAATCAAGTCGTAGCTTGTGTCCACATACCCCGCGCCGAACACTCCAATGTGCAGCGTGATCCAACGACTGCCGCCGTCTTCCTCCTTGCGCGGGAAGCCGTCGAGGTACGTGAAGAGCTTGATCAGCTCGTTGCCAGGGCGCTGTGCGATCCACGTGGAGTGGCCCATGCGTGGGTACTTGACTTCGCTAGAGAGGTAGAGATTCGCGTCGCCGCCCTCAAACACATCTTCCTCGTTGCACAGGAGCTCCACCGTGATGAGGTGCTCGTGCTCGTGGCGAGCGACGCACAGGTGGTAAAAATTGTAACTGTCCACTGCCACGGTGCCGTTCACGGTCATGTTGGGCGCCACGCGCGTGCCAAGCGTCAGGCCCCATTGGGCGATGGTCCCGTCAGACGCCAACTGGATCTCATCCACCTCGCATGCAGCGTCAGCAGAAGGCTCCACGGCCGCGACATTGGCAAAAGCTTCTTGCGAGTAGATGCCGATCGCCGCTGCAGGCGCAATGAAGAGCAAGAGCGCGCTGCCCCACACGTGCAGGAGCAGCAACCATCGTGCGGACAGCATTGCTCTGAGGCGCTTCTTCACCGAAATCGTGGTCTATTTTTCAGCAAAGATCCCTAAGTCTATTCTTTCAACATCAACAACTGCAACACTCCGTTCAACGTCCAACTACCCCCCGAAAGCCTCAATTTGGACACCAGAGCGGAGTGCCAGAGCTGGTGGGTCCCAACTCACCTCTTGCGTCAGCATGTTCACGTAGTACGCTTGGCCGGAGCTTGGGTCCACCGCCTGCTTGAATCGCTGAGCCAATCGTGCGCTCAGCTCCTCCTTGGCCTTCTTCGCTCGGTAGAGACCTTGCAGCCGTGTTATTGCTTCCTCTTCGGTCCACTGGCGAGGCTTCCTTGCTGATGTGTTCACTGCTCTTATCAGTGACTGTAGCTTTTTCTGGCGAGTGCGAGGTGTGAATACGTCCGCTTCTGCACCTCGCAATAACAAAGGTTTCTCCCACGTGGTTTCCTTCGTGCGGGTGTTATGGTAATAGTACATGCCTTGCTCTGGGTCGTAGATCCGCTCGTAAACGGATTGGCACAGTCGAAGCAAATTTTGAAAGCCTCTTTTCCGGCGATACGCTCGCTGCACCATGACCGCGGCTTTTTCCGGGGTTAAGTGCTCCTGACGCTCGTTCTTCTGACGCGTTCGAGGTGTAAATACGTCCGATTCCGCGTCACGCAACAGCAACGGCTTCTCCCATGTTGTTTCTTTTGTGCGGGTATTGTGGTAGTAATACAACCCCTGTTCCGGATCATAAAGCCTCTCGTACACTGTGCGACACATTCGAAGTAGGTTCTGAAAGCCCGTCTTGCGTCGATATGCGCGCTGAACCATCGTCGCAGCATCATCCGGAGTCAATGGTTCGGCACGTGAAGGCTTGGTGCTCTTTTTATCGTGGAGGGCTCCTGCGGTATCTCGTTCCCTTGTGTCGCGCTGAAGTTGATTGTAGCGTGTGCGAGGAGTTGGTAAGTCCTCATCACTTACCCAGTGGGGCTTCTCCCATTTCACTTCTTTCGTTTTGGTGTTGTGGTAGTAGAACAGTTGTGCGTCGTCATCCCAAATTTTTTCGTAAATGGACGAGATTAGTTTTCTCACGTAGCGTCGTGCGAAGTGTGAGCGTACCATCCCTTGCAGCTTCCTTGCGGCCTGCTCTTCCTCTTCCTCTCTTGATTTAAAAACATGTTTTTTTTGTATTCGTGCTGTTGATACAGAACTTGACAGTGGTTCGTGTCCGAGTGCCACAGGCTTTGTCCATTGTGTTTCTTTTGTGCGCTTGTTGTAGTAGTATACCTGTCCTGACCCTGAGTCCTGAAAGCTGACGTATACATCTCGAACTAGAGCCTTAAGTTGCTTTCGCGCTTTACGAATCTTCCACATGGACTGGATTTTCACGAGGGCCTCTTCACGATTAAGAGGGGCTTTCTGCTCCAACTGATTATGAACTTGTTCCACCAAATCACGAAGTGTTTTATAGATCCGCGCTGTAGTGGCATAAGTCTTTTTAAAATCGACTGACGTTGAGGGGGGCTTTGGTACTAAGCCATGTTCAACGGAGGAAAACCGCACAATTTTATCAGGTAAAGACGATCGTTGCAAGAACGCTTGTGTATCTGCGAGCAATAGTTTGAGCTCAGCTGCATCCTGCTCAAGGTGGTGTCTAAGGCAAGATGATTTCCAACAAATTTATACTGAAGTAGATGACAGTGACGGATAACCCCACACGCCAGGTTACACTTACGAACCTTGTGATATGAGATATCCATTCCTCATCCTGGTTAGTGGCATCTAATTCAACAACGCAACCGTTAGTCAGTACTTACACAATTAGTTAATCTGGACGCCGGGTACCTTTTATTGGAGTCCAGGAATGTGGAATACGGTAGTCTGGATGCCGAGCAGCAAAGCAATTGTCGCAGTAGTATCCGAATTGCAGTTCATCGAACCTAAAGCATTAAAATCAGGATCGATAGCATTTTTCATGAGTCATAATGAAATTCGTACTTCGCACAGCTGTGGCACAGTTTTGTAGCCAAAGCACCGCGACAATGGAATTGAAAACTGCATTGACTCTAGGCATGTGAGTCGTGGTACGGAATAAGTTATCAAGCCCCAACGCGGACAATATCTAATTTGTTTTGAAATTTGCACCGGAGGGAACTGGATGCCTTGGAATTGCCGAAGATGAGGGCGTTTCTTGCCTGCGGTTTTGCTGTCTGAATTGAATTCATCCCGAATCCTGAACCTTTCGATAACTTCGCGTCGATTTATTGCCGCTCGTGATAGTGTTGCTGCCTGAGCGTTCACACGCGGATCGCCAAGACCGTTAGGCCACTCGAGGTATGCATCAGAGGTGTTCATGACTGGTGTTGTGCAGTGTCGTGTGCTGTATCAACTCTAGCAAAGTGGCTGAAGGCTATTTCTGTCGAATTCTTCACGGTTGAACGAAGATGCGTTGTTCTCCATTTTTCAGCATATAGAAAGAACTGATAGAGCAGCTGCCATCAAATACGGTCTATGAAAGTGCTGATCATCAATGCCTACCCAGCTTCTAGTAAGCGCGGCCGTGAGCGTTTTGACTTGTTCCGACATCATGTCACGCGAGTGGTGACAGAACTGCAGAAAGCTGAAGTCACACGAGTTGAAATCGTGGTAAGAGCAATGAAATGCACGTACAGCAAAACATTTTGGCTGAGTTTACTGATGGGTTGATAATGCAGGAAAGGCATCGCAGTAATCTCGATTCCTACTTATTTGAGCTCCACTCGGAGTTTGCAGATCCACAGAGTATCACTAACTTCGACCAGCTGGATATTGTATTCGTCGATGGTGACGCAAATTCAAGTCCCTGGTCACCCAACATGCGCAAGCTTGCGCTACTGACCAAAATGTGCATGATGACGGGGAAATGTTACTTCGGTAGTGGCATTGGAGCTTCGCTTCTAGCTTTTGCTTGTTCTACTGGCGGAGAGCGATTGCGTGTCATTAACAACGATGGAAAAGGAAATGTACTAGACAGCTTGCGAGAAATCCCACCACCTTCACCTGAGACGAGGCCACTTGGATTCGTATCGCCTCGCAGTGAAAGCAACAACGTGGTGCTTGATATCAGAACTGGCGACTTTTTCATGTATTCTGAGAGAAACCATAGCTGGATACCAAAAGGCAACACAGGCCTTGTGCTCCATTCAAGTGATAGCGCACGCTGCTACGGGGCTCGACCTAACTCGGCTCGTGCTGGGGGGAAGAGAAGCAACATTGGTCAAATAAGCCAGCCTCTTTTTCTTGCGAAACGAGGTGAGTTGCGCTGTTGTATTCGCCTGGAAGTAGCCAACCAACATCCCGTTATAGCCACAACATTCCCAACGCAACGAGAGCTAATTCTCAATTGCAAAAGCAAGTGGGATCTTGACGAGGAGATTGCTAGTACAGGTGGGAATAAATATCGTGTTTTGGTTGACAGTAGTAGAGGACCGATGCTAGTCGAATTTGGGAATTGCTTTGGATCGCATTTTGAATTGGCGGCTGAATATCCAGAAACCCTTGCGCTACTCCGCAATTTCGCGTTGGCGAAATATGATGAACTTAAGATACATGCACACATTGATCGTAGCTACGTCTCAGCCATCAGTGGGTCGGCAAGGCTAAAGCAAAGACTTGCTTTGGCGCAAACCAAGCACGCTGAGGCAACCCGAGCAGAGTTTAGTGCAATTGGCAAGGATGTACATCTTGTAGAAGGCCATGAAGGAATTGGTGTAGGTCGAACGTCGCCCAAGCGCTGCCGTCCTGTTTCAGCCGGCCCGTATCGCTCGAAGACGCACGATCCAATATCGAGACGCATCCAGACATCGAGATCAGACTATCCGCCAACTCCTGAAAACCATTTGACTCGTTTAACTAGCTGCGGTCATGAGAATCAGCTCGAGCGCAAGACGTCTGTAGTACAGTCGGCTAGATCCGACCGACGGCGGGGCAATAACAGTGAGGAAAGGGAGCGAAGCCCAGAGGCGTACGAAATGCCCTCAGATGCCCCCTACCAAGCTAAGCCCCCCCAATTTGTCCGCGTTCCTCAAAAAAATGAACTGGAGAAACCTTATTGCGCACAGCATCGCTTTGTAAAGATGGGGAAGGAAGAAAGATCACTAGCTAGTGGTTACTACTCGGTCGTGAATGATGCGCCCTATACAAGCGCTTACGAGCAGGAGGTAGTCGCTAAACAGGTACGAAACTCTTGTTCTGTCATGAAAAGCACGACCCAGAATACTAATATTCATTTTATTCTGGATGCAGCAAAGCAAGCTGCGGTGGACAGGTGGGCCATTTCGAACTGCTATCGGGAAGGCGTCCACGCATGTCGTACCGGAGGCTAGCATCTTTATCAAAGACCCGTTCGTGCAAAAGAATATGCCATTTTACATGACGCAACGACGACAACTTGATTCTGACGAGACCAATAGCGTCTCACAACGTGGATCTCGCGTAGCGCGAGGTAAATAAAATACTGAGTACTACGTGTTAACGACATGGAATGCAAATTACAACAAATAGTCGGTATAACACGAATTCATAAAGCTAGTGCCGTAGCAAGGACAGCTGACCACTACACTTTACGGGGCTTTGCCAACGTTCGTTCTTGTCTCCTCCGCCCCCAGCAGCTCATCAATTGTACTGAGCAATAGCTTGGAGCAAATCCTTCGATTCTTGAACGAAGTTGACAGGCTCCAGGTTCACAACACTAGCCTTCACACGGAGTTCTTCCTGCACGTTTTCCGCCTTCACACGAAGCCGGCACACATACTGCTTGAACAGCGCTTCCTTGAAGGTTGACTCGTAGAGGGTCGGGTTCGTGTCACGCAGCTCGCCGATTTCATCAGCAGTACGGCCATTCATCACCACCTTGCCTTGGTCGTTGAAGCAAGTCGTCCACGTGCTCCCAGTGTGGTCCAGCATGACCACCGACAAAATGTAGCGGTTTTCACATGTACTATAGGAGGTTTGGCATTTCTCACACGTGTAGTTCTGAGCCACATCAGCCACAACCTTCTTCTGGCATTTAGGACAAGCCTGGTAGTAAACGCCGGTGTCATGCTTGATAAAGTTCACGGTTCCTTTCACTGTGATGTAATCAGGTTTCTGCCCAAAGCCCAATTGCTTTCCCTTGATATCATTGATGACTGCGCGCTCAGCAAAAGTGCCAAGTGAGCCACCGCCGAAGCCGCCGCCACCTGAGCTAAGCGACTTGGTTTGAACTGCACTTCCCCCGCTAGAAAACCAGTTAACAAGGTGTCCAGCTTCAGGAATCGTAGGGTTAACAGTGAAACTTGAGCTCATCAAGGTTCCAATGGAGCGACCGTTGTAGTCGCTCACACGACAGCCCTTAATTGCAACAACTTGGTTCATCCAGCTGGAGCAATCTTCCTGAGCGCGTTCATTCCACATTGTGCACTTAATCTCGGCGTTGGAGTCATCCACAAGCGAAATATCTCGCTTGAACAGTTGTTTACCAGCCTTAGACGTAATTTCATTGACTTGACCTACATCGCGAACGATGCCAATAACATCCACGTTCGAATCAGCTGGCACGCTCTCAATCTCCGCGATCTTCTTGAATGAGTAATTCATCTGAGAGATTTGCCCATCCTCCGGCGCCGGAGAGATGTCTGAGTGCTGATCGAAAGTCACCTCATAATCGTTGTCCACAGAGGAGAAGCGGCGGTTGGCCATTTTAACCTTGCCACCGGCAAAGAAGAAAACGCCACCTGGGCGCAGGGTCTCAAAGAACTTGTCCACACCGTCGTTGAAGAAAGTGGCACGAATCTCGCCACCCTTGGCGTCGAGTAGGTCAACGCTGAAGAGCTTGCCCGAGCCGCGCGCATTGGACCAGTTTTTGATCGGGGCGCGGTTGGTTACTCGTGCCTTGATGGTCCAACGGCCGCCCGCGTACGGGTTCAGACTCTGGATGTCCGACAGGCGAATGTTCGGGTCTTGGCGCACAACAGGACCGCGGTTATACGCGGATGGAGCAGGCTTTGTGGGCGCAGTGTAGCTCGAGGGAGCAGCAGAAGGTGCCTTGTACTGGTTCACAGGGGCTGGAGGCTGCTGGTAGGAAGACTGGGCAGGTCCAGCAGGCCTCGCGCCCAGAGAAGCCGCGGACGGGGCAGAGGCCGCAGGGGCAGCAGGAACGGCCGCTCCCTTGGAGCCCTCGATGTTCTGCGGGGAGCCAATGCGGTCGAAGGCTGGCACGATGTCACCGATGCTCAGCACGATGAGGATCCGACGGCCCTGCACCTCGTTGCCCAGGTAGTCCTTGAGCTGCAGGACGTAGTTCGTCTTGAGACTCTCGTTCTCCATCATCTGAGCACGGGGAAAAGGGACATGCGTCCGGTTTAGTCGAGTAACCATGGGCGTTGCCGCTGTCGAGCGTGCCGCGAACGTACCGGGGCCAGCTGCGTCGCGAGCATGCCGCTGATGTAGGAGGTTCCGTCGGACAGCACGATGCTGCGCGTACACAGGGAGATGAGGTCAGTACGTTAGCCAGAGAGAGAGAGAGAGAGAGAGAGGCCGCTCTCTTCCAGGTGCCGCCCTCGGCTCGTACCGGTAGCGGTCGCCGCCCGCGCCGCTGGCCGGCTTGATCTTCTTGGTGTCGATGATCTGCAGCCACGGCTCGAAGCCGTCGGGCGTCTGCTTGTTGTAGAGCATCGACACGGCGTTGGGCGTAAGGTTCACCATGGTCACGCGCTGGCCTCGCTCTTGCTCTCAGTGGCTGGACTCGGGATGTGGCGTCGAGGCGGGAGCTAACGGTTTTGTAGCACTCGTTTGGCGCCAAAAACTAGTCGCACTTATGAGGGGGTCGTTCGGGTGCACCACACCACTGCAACCTGGAGGAGGCTATGGCGGCGCTGCTGCTGGAGCACCTCGGGAGCAAGGCCGCCGTGGACGAAGCCATCCGCGGCACGAAGGACCGCGTGCTGGTGCTGCGCTTCGGCCGCGCCTCGGACGCCGTCTGTATGCAGCAGGATGACATTGTACGAGGCGAGGGAGTGGCGTCTGGGGGGCCGTGGTTCTGAGCGTGGCGACTGCTGCAGCTGGCCAGGTGCGAGCGCGAGCTGTCCAAGATGGCGCGACTGTGCGTCGTGGAGGCGGAGCAGGTGCCGATCTACTGCCAGTACTTCGACATCACACTCATCCCTGCCACCATCTTCTTCGTCAATGGACAGCACATGAAAGTGGACTACGGGTGCGTCATCAAGTGGTCCGGCACGGGATGGGTATCGCGGCCTGGATGCAGGCTTTACTTACGTGTTCTTCAATCGACCTAGAACGCCGGACCATACCAAATTCATCGGAGCATTCCGTACAAAACACGACTTTATTGATCTCGTGGAGGTGCGTGACCCCGCCCGTTTCTAGTGCTTTGGTTGTATCATACCACGGCCTGACAGCATTCTGGAGCAGGTGATTTATCGCGGTGCCAAACACGGCAAGTCGATTGTGAACTGCCCAATACAAAAATCACGAATCCCGCACTACGAACTCATCTACAAAGATATCTAAAACTACGTGTTGTCGATAAGCTTTTTTGTTGTTGGTTGGGTCACTTGAGTAAATTCATGCTAGGAGGAGGAACTACCGGCCGGTTGTTTAACAAATCCTGAACACGCTGGTTCTTCTTCTTGAAGGATTTCCGAGCATCATCGACTTTTGCTTGCAACTCCTGCGAGCGTCGCTGTTGTGGCGATCTTGGTCGCGGCGATAGAATTGTTTTTGAGGAACCAAGTATGGGCTGGTTGCCACTTGTCACTGGCGCTGCGTTATACTGTTGAAGTTTTGTCTGGGGTGACAAGATAGAAACAAGAACTTCAGCCACAGAAGGTGCTTTTACGCACAATGAATACAGCATATTACGTACGTGGGTTTCAACATCGTTTGGGTTAAGGCTCAACGCTTGTTGATAATCGGCGCACGCAGCCTCGTGTTTCTCGAGATATCTTGCGGCATCTCCTCTTCGTACGTAGTAGGATGAAATGCTTGGGTCCTGCTCAATAGCATATCCAAACTCCAACTCTGCCTTATCGAATGATGCTCGATTAAACAACTCGACACCAAACTGATAGTGCACGAGTGCAACTCGCGATTGTATGTTCTGATCTCCAGGAAACAGCTCCAATGCGTGGTGATAATCTGCCAATGCCTGCAAGATGAAACTAAGTTACCAACCAACCTAAAGTAACGGGATATTTTTCACGCACCGCTTGAAAATTGCCGATCCCCCGATACGCATCGCCGCGATTAAGAATATATTGAGGACTGGCGAACTGCTCTCGAAAGAGCTCTGCGATCTCCATTTGCCCTCGAATAGCTTGATTCATGGCGTTTACTGCAAGCTGATACGACTTTTGGTGCAGGAAGCGGATACCAATGTCATTTAGAATGAGGCTTCGTTGTTTAATGATATCGCGGTACTGAGGTGATGTGTCCCGCCCCAAGTTAATACGCAAAGCTGGAATTTGTCCAGAATGCTGGTGGTGATCCTGGAGAGGTTGTGCCTGGGTCTGCGTTGAGTGAAGTACATTTATTTTGTGTCGATGGCAGCTAAGTGCTTTCTCTGTGTCTCGCAGTGCCATGTGATACTCTCCCAGCTCTCGATATGCTGATGCACGCAGTAAATAGAGTTTCGTCTCTTCAGGCGTGATTTCTGTGGCTCTGGAGAGATTTTGAATCGCATTTTCAAATTGGTGAGCCATCAACTGTGTGCGGGCCTGCTCATATATAGCTTGGGACTCTTTTAGTAGCCGCTGTTCGTGACCAAGCACTTCTGGATGGTCAGGTTGCAGAATAGCTGCCTTGTGGATGTCTGCAGTAGCTTTCTCTTGCATATGTAGTCGCCAATGTAGCTTGGAACGAAGCACAAAATACTCGACATCACGACTATTCAGACAGATGCAGTGATCCACATCCTGAACAGCCTTCTCAAAGCTACCAGCTTCAATATTCGCTACTGCTCGATGCAGCCAGTACACCTCGTCGAGTGCGTTCAGTTGGATAGCCTCATTGAGATAGCCCAACACGATGTTAGGTGTTTCACCTAGAGTCAGCAAAGAGTAGGCATGGAGGTCTAATAAAGCCGCAAGCTGGTCTTTGGTGCGCTGTGGTGGGTCCGGGTCAACAGCAAAAAGTTTTCGATAATTCGCAATCGCTGATTTGACATCGCAAAGTTCCCAGTAGACTTGAGCTCGCTTGGCGTACAACTGCGCGTGCTCGGGACGAAGGAAGATGGCCTTCGTCAGGCACTGCAGGGCTCCGTCCAGGTCGCGAGCTGCTATACGCGTGTCACCCTCTTCCTCTTTTTGTCGCGATGCCTCCAACGGGGTCAAATCCTTTGTCGAGGCATGCTTACTTGGGTTCGAGCTGTCCATGATGCCCCAGGGTCGTTCCCAATCTAACCGCCGACCATAGGTCTACTGCCAGTTGAAAGGTCGGAAGCTAAGTAGATATCTCAAGACGAAGGCCGGCACAATGGGGACTCAAGTGAAGCCGGTGGTGAAGACGTCGACGATGGACCAGGAACTGCAGGACGAGGTGATCGCTGTCGCGCAGGTTGCTATGAGCACGGAGACGAACGAGCAGGAGATCGCGGCTAAGATCAAGCAGCACTTTGAGCAGAAATACCACGGGCTATTGTGGCACTGCTGCGTCGGCCGTAACGTAGCCTGCTACGTCACGCATGAACAATCCAAGTTCCTGTACTTCTACATAGGTCAGATGGCTGTGGTGCTTTTCGCCACTGCCTAGCCACGCAGCACTGTGAGAGCTCCTGATGCTTATATATGGAGGGATGGCGACCAACCTCAAGCTTAAACTATTTTCAACACGACTCTATTGCACGTCGACCGAAATTTGGACTCCCAACAGTCTCTGCGTTATGGAAGTACTCGCAAGAGTGATCTCTTCTTCGGCATGAGCTTAAAGCTGTACGCTGAGATTCCGTACAAACTTGTGCGAAAGCGCTCGCATGGCCCTGTATTGAGCACACCACCACCGCTTCCTCTCATCGCGCTTTCGCCCGATGACGAGTTGGAAGAGTTTGACACTGCCACACAGACGGGATTCGGCTACGCCTTGCCGTATTTATCAGCGCTTGATGAGCCAGACGCCCACGAGCATGCCGAGCGAGGGTCCATCGCTGTTCATCCGGAAGCCCCCCGACGTTCTCGACTGTTGGGCGAATACATGACGAACAATGAATTCTTTCAATCTCCTCGACACGGATTCGGCCTTGAAACACGGCTTATTTACAAGCGCAACAAAGAGCTCGAGAGTGGCTCAATTCCCCCTATTACTAGCATGAATCGCCCGGACGAAGTCAGCTTCAGTGCCACTTTTGAAAGCGGGAACTTGGATCGGGCCTATCGAGTTTTTGGACGCCGGTATGCACCAAGCCACGAGCTTCTCATGCTACGCAGTTCACAGTCTTACCTCGATTCTAAAAGAGCGATGACGAAGTCGTCGAATGAACCCGTCATAGCCTCTGCTTCTAAAGCTCCCCCTTCACAAACGTCGGCTATGCCGTTCCCATTTTTTGTTGATGTTGATTCTGAATACGATCTCTACGCAGACACTGACGTCAACACGCATGGTCATGTTCAATGGTATTTCTTTCGGGTTACTGTTCCAACATCAATACTTCGCCAGATCCGAGAACGAGGTGGTGCAAGTCTAAAGGTCCGCTTTAATATTCGTAATATGCTCAAGAAAGCAAGTTTGTACACCGATGGAATGCTTCCAGCGATTTATATCGAAAGTCCGGGTCTGATCAAGTGCGGTTGGCGCCACTCAGGTATCAATGTCTGTTACTTCAAGAACACGGATACATATCGGCATCGTCGAACTGGAAAAATACGTAACTACTACACTCTGTCTTTTGTGTATGAGTTTCCGGTGCACCCACCATCATCTCCAAAGGTAGCGCTAGCTCAAAACGTTCTTGATGACAAACCATTCGTTGCATACTTTGCATATTGTTACCCGTATACCTACACGCGACTCCAGCGCTTCATGCTCTCATTACAAAAAGACCCAGAACGGAGGAATACCTTCAAGAGGCGGGTGATGTGCAAAACTATTGCAGGAAACAACTGTGACTTGCTTACCATCACTGATTTCAGTCAAGATGATGAAAAAGACCCAGCAGCAAGGCGACGAACAGCTATAGTAATCACAGCTCGAGTCCATCCGGGGGAAAGTAACAGCAGTTTTGTCATGCACGGGATACTGGAATTCCTCACTGGAAACTCGCTTGAGGCGCGCTTCTTGCGCCACCATTTTGTGTTCAAAGTCGTCCCGATGCTGAATCCTGATGGTGTTATCCACGGTAACTATCGGTGCTCGCTTGCCGGTACAGATCTAAATCGACGATGGCTCAACCCTTCTAGTGAGCTGCACCCAACTATCTTCGCCACTAAGAACATGCTCCTCTCTGTGTGCAAAATTCGTCCGGTGAGTCTTTATTGCGATCTTCATGGACACAGCCGCAAGAAAAATGTTTTTCTCTACGGTTGTCGACCGTTTGATCTTGCCAACAGAAGTGAAGCTGCACGCGTTCGTCTCTTTCCACATATTCTATGCAAAACCAGTGACTGCGCACGCGGAGGATTCTACAACTTTGCCGATTGCACCTTCTCAATCAGTACATCCAAGAAGGGTACAGGACGTGTTGTTGTTTGGAATGAAATGCAGGTTCTTCATAGTTTTACACTTGAGGCATCCTTTTTCGGCGCTGACAATTCCGTGCAAAAATCTCAAATGCAAACTGTACCAAATAGACGGGGGCGCCTCGAATTGGACCTCGCTGAACAAATAAGTCCAACACTTCGTCATTTTACTCCAGCAGACTTTCACATGGCAGGGCTGAAGTTCTGTCATGCACTGCTCCCGTTTTCTCAAGTGCTTATGTTGCAGCGTGTTAATACTATGATTATCTCAACGCCCCCGAAACTCCCTAGCACCCCACTCAGATCGACGGTGGTAGATCATAACGAATTTTCTGGGAACACCCAGCAGCATGCCGTCGATTTTGAGCCTCCAATTCCAGTCAAATGCTTTGGGCCAATTAACACTACCAATGATCTCGCTAGCAATACTAAAATTCGCTTGGCACCACTTCAAGCACTAGTTTTACCCAAAGAGCAAGGTGAAGCTACACCGTGGATACAACCGCAGAGACCAGCATCACCCCTCCTTGATCCCGTTTCACAAGGTCGTGCATCGGAACACATTGACAAGTTTTCATTCGGTTTCCCCCCCGAATTTGATCAACTATTCTCTGGAGAGGACGTATCAATGCTTTCATTGCTCGACCACGACGACTTGATTAGGGAAATCGAAGCAGCCCTTCCAGACAACTTCCAAGACAACCCAGAAGAAGAAGGGTCCGTAGGCTCCGAGTCAGACCCATCCGGGGACACTACGGAGGAAGAGGAGAAGGAAGGACGACAGAACGCATCAAAGAGAACCGAAGAACCGCCAGCAACTGAGACAGAGATAGCTCAGCTGATTGAGCCTGTTCTCACCAGAAATCGACCACCACGGGTAACCAGACACCTTTCGGAGCCCCGGTTGTAAGTTCGTACGCTGAGTTTCATCAGGGAAATGGGACTGATCACCGTTGGTCGTGTGTGATGCTAGGCTTGAAGCAATTGTGCCAAAGCAAACTCCTTCTCAACCTGAGATTTCCCCTAAGGTAACTGCGGTAATTCGTTCAAAGCCAAATACGGCTATCACTCTGAGACCCACTCCCTCATTGGCTCCTCTTAAGAAGGAGGCGCTGATACAACGTGTGGTAGTATGCCAAAACATGCCATACGACCGTAACCGGGAAATCGCTACTATGCACTTGCATGCTGTTCAGCGGCGCTCAAAAACTAGACGTAATACCCGACAAGTTACGTTGGAGATGGACGGGAGCTAAATCACCGCCTGGCAAGTTTATATCGTGCCAGATACGCAAGAGAATTGCTATCTGTAACAAATGCGTTAAATTGAACAAGCATTCCGTACGCGATCCTCCATTTGCTTCTCTTACCTAGCCAGAATATTAAACAACATCGGCTTTACTTCCGTTCAGATCCATCTCGTCCATATTCAACAGTGGCTGTGGGCGCCGACGCATTGGTGCCAGTTTCAGTGCGTCGTGCTGATGGGTAGGGGAGAAGTCTTCATCACCAGAAAGAAACCCTCGCGCGCTATTGACACTGCCCCTACGGTCGCGCCTTTCGGCGTGCTGGTCTGCAGCGGTATTCCTGTGGGCTGGTGATCTCTGCACACGTGGCAAGTTCTGCCACGCACCCTCATCAATCCGCCTAATCAGCTGGAATTGGTCTACCTTTTTGATCTTGAATACCATCACTGCGGTGACGTAAATGAGGACGACATTTATCCATAGCAGCATCAGGCTACCAACAGCAATTTCATAGAATACGAGCTTTTGTTCTTCTCCGATGACATCGTCTGTCTACTCATGCAACGGGAATAAACCGTTATATTCATGCGATGCAGGAGAGCTTCCATACAGAATAACGTACCACAAAATATTGGCCGATCAATACATACGAAAAGCAGATCCCGCAATTTACGGTGGGGGGAAGCAGTGCCGCCGCGATAGCAACTCCAACGACAGATGAAATATTTGCGTTCGACTCAGCCAGCGCAACGCCTGTTCCTGATAGAGCCGCAACGATTGCGCCGAACAGTAACTGTATTGCTTGTCCTCGCTCACGCATTTCTCCTGTAGGCCAGTTTAGGGCCACCGCGTATGGACTCAGGAACGCCCCGATCATTATTCCCAGCAGAAAAGTAATTGTCTAGAAAATGGCGGAAAAGGGTAACACAGCGTCATTAAAGGTACACGAACAGATTATTTTTTATATATACGTACCAACGCGAAAAGCTCGTTCACCATTCCATTGATAAACAGGTTTCTGTCGCGTAGCGCAAACCCGAAAGCGCAGCCAAGAATCGGACCCTATACGTACCAGTATCATATGAATACAGCCTGTTGGTACGCCACGGGAAATAGGCTGACCAAACCTACCATCATCGGCGAGAGCAGCATTGAAGCAACGACGTAAGTCTGCGGAATGTTCGTGCCAACGTTAATTCACCATATTTTTAAGACCAACTCACATCAGACTCACCCCTGAGTCCCCAGCCAGTCCAATTCCAGCGATTGATCTACGTATCATCACACAAAAAGTGCGAAAAATAACACTGAGAAAACATATTCCGGGTTGTGTTGCCACCAAACAAAACTTACGAGGAGATCAGCAGCATGACGACAGAATCTCGAGAAAGAGTCGAATTAGCTTCGATGTGAGCGTACATCTCAGCCACAGGCACCGCAGTACCCACGTCCGTGTTACGTTCGAGGATGCGGCCCACGTTTCGCTTCTTGTTCTTGCTGCGGATGCGCTTGCGCATGGTGGTGCCCGGCGTAAGCGACATAACGTCGCAGAAGCCGAACTGCACGCCTACACCCATGCGCTGCAGCTTGTTGAGGATCGCCTGCATCTCTTCGTCCTCCACGCGGAACGTCACGATGGACGACGTGCGCGCCTCCACACTTGTCACGTTGTCCAGCTTGAGCTCATCTTGCAGGACAGACACGACCTGCAGCAGCAAAAGCGACAAGGCGTTAGTGAGGAAGAGTTGGGTGACAGGGAAGAGCGTGGCGTATGAGGGGGAGGCGCGCCTTGCCGTGCTGGTCGTTGGGTAGCGTAAGCTGGAAGAGCTTCATGTTTATCCCAGAGTACTATTAGTATTATAGAAAGTTTTGTCAAATTTGCGATTCCCAGCGGTTTAGCTTCCCCTAACCCCAACCAGTGAATCGACGCATGCGTTTGACTCGCTGAAATCCCTTGATTAACCTATGTTATTGAAGAATCATAATGCATATCTGATGTTGAATTCTAACGATGAAGGAAGCGGTAACGCGACATCATGCTCACCCCAACACTGTCTACTCGCGTATTATTGTCGAGACTAGCCGGGCGCCGCCGCTTCGCGGTGGGTGTAGATTAGGTCCCAACCCGTTCCGCTCGCTGTTCCAGCTCGCTCCACTACTGGGTAGCCCACCTCCGCTTCGCTCCGGTGGACTGTTGTTGGGTTTTGTAGTATTTATATATTGCGTACACGTATGTACGGTGATTATCACATTGTCTACCATGTCTATCGTGCCTTGCCCATCTACCATACATATCGTGTTAATCGCGTCTATCGTTTCTATTGTGACTATCATCTATCGTGTCTACCGTGTATATCGTGCGTATCGTGTCTTCCATGCCAATTATGTATGCTGTGGCTATCGTGTTTACAGTGTCACTCGAGTCTATGGGTTGTCGTGTCTATCGTGTCCGCGGTGTATAGCGTCCGCTGTGTTATGTGTCTTTCGTTTCTATCGTGTCTGCCGTCTATCGTCTCATTAGGTTATTGTGTCTATCGTGTATTCGTGGCAATCATGTTCAACGTGACTATCGAGTGGATCGTGGTTATCGTGTCTACCCTGCCTGTAACGGGGCCAAGCTGGCCGGGCCCTCCCCTTTCTCGGAATAAGGAGATCTGACAGTCCGGGACCGATTGTTCTCCTTAGTGTCTGACACACCAGCTGTGTGTCACACCGGACCTCCGAATAGAATATTCCGTCGGGGCGTCTCCGAGTTGTCATATTCCTGCCCGAAGGGTTGGCCAAACTTAAGAGGTTAGGGGTCCCTCAGGCCAGTCATTCAAGATACACAAGGATTCATTATGTAGATAGAAAGCAGTAGATAGCGATCTAAAACGGAGTTTTATTAATACAGTCAGTTAACATCTAACCTTGGGGTGTGTAAGTCGATTGGTACCGGGTACCAATAGCGATCGGGAAGGCCAGGCCTTTTACATACGGTAGTGCAGTGACGCCCGGCGTCTGCCCAGGTTAGTGCGTTACGCTTCCTTATCGCTAAGGTGCGTGTGACTCCCGTCACACTTGGTCGCACTTGTAGTCAATCCCGCGACCGGCGCGGTTATCTACAATCAAGGTCTCACTGGGAATGGAAGACTCAGGGAGTCGGTTGCCGACCAGGCAGGACTTTCCTCATCTCACGGATGCCCATTGGGCGACACTGGAGAAGATGGTCGGCCTCCTGGGCGAGGCAGCCTTCGCTGGATTTCCCAACCTCTCGGCAGAGCAGCAGATGGCGCGCGTGGAACGCTTCGACAAGTACGAGTCGTCGCTGATTGCTCACGTGAGCGCTGCTGCGCAGGAAGCCGCTCGTGCGGCGATGCGAGCTGAGGCACAGAGTGCGGCACAGGCGTCCGCCACGAACTCGGCCTCGTTCGCTGCGCGCCCAACCACGACGAAGCCCGTCAAGATGTCGATCCCGACGTTCGACGGCAAAGACACCGACAGTCTCGTGTTCTGGGTTCACGAGATCGAGATCGCGCTAAGCGCTGGTCAGATCTACGACGCGCGACCTCAGGTGGCGTTTGCGCTGTCCAATCTTGGAGGGCGCGCATGCGCATGGGCCATGGCCCGTGAAACGGCTACTCCGGGGTATTTCACCTCGCGGTCGTTCATGGAACAGGAGCTACGCTCCACCTTCCTCCTTGCCAATGTGGCGTATCGTCATCGCTCCAATTTCTTGCGATGCAAGCAAGGCAAGCGGTCGCTTCAAGACTACGTCATGGAAATCCATAACGTCGAAGCCGCCATGGCCGGCGCACCCCTCTCCGAGGACGTCAAAGTGACGGTCTTCATGGACGGTGTTCGTAAGTGTCCAGTTCGGACAGAGCTCTTCCGACGTCAGCCGAAAACTTTTAATGAGGCGGTCCACATTGCTATGTTGGAAGACCACTGTGTGCGCTCTGCGCAAGGCCACACACCTCATGTCAAACAAGGGAGGGTCCCACTCCGATGGAGGTCTCTCTTGCTGAATCGGCACGCCCTCAGCGGACTCCACGCGCGGGTGGTCGCTGGTTCGGTTGTAATCAACCTGGTCATTTCCGTCGGAACTGTCCGACCAACCCGTGGAAGGTGACACGTGACAAGAAGCTCTCGGTGCGTCCGATCCTCAACAGCCTCGAGGCGACGGAGTCGGAAAACGGCGGCTCCCAGTAGGGGCGGGACGCCCTGCTGGGAGACTTTGCTCCTCCACGAGGAAGGTGAGTCCCTCATCAACCTCTCCAAAGGAGCAAGTCCCTGAGACGACACTTCTGTGTCTCTCCGTGGCCGCCGCGCGGTCTAACCTCGTGGTCGTCACCGCCAGCGTGAAGGGGTACCCGGATCCGATGACGGTCCTGATTGATTCAGGGGCGTCGTTCAGCTTTGCGACGAAAGCCAGTGTGGCTAGGAACAATGCATTGTATGCTAGTGCTTTAGAAGCCTCTAAGAGCAATACCAATGTATCTGTTCGCTTAGCGACTGGCTCCATCGTGTCTACCGCAAGGTTACCATACCCTTAAGCGTGAAGTTTGACGACTTCAATTCGATAGAGCCATTCATTGTCTTGGACATGGATGATCGATACGATCTTATCCTCGGCATGCCTTGGCTTGCTAAGCACGA
>BSXT01000080.1:0-11098 GCA_030267785.1 Phytophthora fragariaefolia
GTCTCGGTTATACGTGCGTTAGTCACCATCACAACATCAACACATAGCTAATCTAAGTATAATAACAGGACAAGTGATATGAAACAAGCGAAAAGTTGAACGGGACAAGTGATCTGGAACCGAGTGTAATAGTCCAAGCGGCGTAGGCGCATCTTCGCTTGCATCCTCTTCCCCTATTTTCTGGGCAAGTGTACGTGTCACAGAACAAGCTGGTGATCCATTATTAAATACAGTACTGTAGCTGCCGACCACAGTCTGGTAGTTTACTGAACTAACGAGTCTATGCCGAAACCAAACACCATGTGGGACAAAACCAAAGACCTTTCGATCACAGCCAAACACAAAAAGCCAGAACAAAAACCAGGCGGATGTACAGCAACATGAACAAACACATTTGGGCCACCACAATACGAAAAACAGGGCACAACTAAACATTCCTAGTTGAGTGTAAGAGTTACGTGGGAGATGTCAATATTCTAGGGAGAAGTCCTGAAAATTGTGCTACATACCGCAAACCTGGAACAAACGGCGGTATTGACCCCGCAAGGTTATGGATTCGTCGAGCGGATGGTCATCCTGGCCCCGCGAGTTATTATTGAGTAAATATTGATCGCGTAGATTCATATTGATCCTGCGAATGTATTGCTAGACCAATCACGCTTATTTTCGCTGAATATTGACAAATCCTGAGCCGCACGTAAGAAATAGGACACGCGATCTGGAGCGGAGTGGTACTAAGGGTAAGTCTTGTATCTCGCGGGATGAGGGATGGGACCAATCGGAGCACTTTGTCGCGAGTTGGAGCGGGACGCTTTAGGGACGACACCCCCTCTTGTCCCACTGGAATGTTGTGTGGTGCGGGGCGCGGGATACACAGTATATGACGCTGGTGACGTCAGCAAGGAGCTGGAAGCTAGACAATGATAGCATTCATGTATCGAGTGGACACTAAGGCTACATAGAGAATGAATGGTAATGAAATTCTTGCTTGCTTTCTAGTAGAAGGGTTAGAACTGTCGTACTCATTTGCAAACTCTCCACGCAGTCACGCAGAAGGATAACCTCGACGGATCCTGTAACCGACCTCGTGAAGCGCATCGGAAGCCCGCAGCCTGGCGAGACGGACGACTCGCTACGGGATGCGTCGGATGTCATGCATCGATCCGCCAGCTAGGTACCTTAGTGTTAGCTACAGAGTAGTTGAAGAGGGGTTCAAGGCGCTCCCGGATTGTCAGAGGCTGCCTTCCTCGCTCTCTCCAGCATCGGATTCAAGGTCCGAATCAGAATCACCCGCTAAGTCCTTGTAAGCAGCTAGAGTCGCTTTATATCGTTGGGCCGACGACAGATGTTTCGCCGCCGTCACCCTTTGTCGTGGGAGGCTGTCGACAGGGGCGGGTTAATGCCCGGCACCCTGAGGGTTTCCAGCTCTGGCGAGCGTAGTGGCCGTCCCGTCAGCACTCTCCCGTGTTGTAGGCGCAGGTGATGACGAAGGCGCTCCGGCCGACGACTGCCGAGAGGGAGGCGGTGCCCTTCCTGATGCCCGAACACGGTGCCGGCGTACGACCGTCATGCCGTCGCCGTCAGGTGTAGGAACCCCACGCCCCATCGGGGAGCGCGTCGCCTCACTTGCCCCAGGGCTGGACGCTATAGACGGCAGGATGACCGGTACGAGAGCCGGCGAGGGTTGTCCACCGGCTGAGCTCGCTCGAGTAGGGGTTTGAGGGACTGAGGTGGTCCTCAAGCGTCTGTAGGTCATGCCAGCCCGGCAGCAGCATGGTCTCGGCTAACCTGGTGGGGCCAGTGTACACGAGTTGGCGGCAGGCTCGGGTAGGATCCAGTAGATCCTCTGTTACTTAGCACCGAGTCCGCATGTGGAGCGGGTTAAGACACCTCCAACAGGGCGGTGCTTGAGCGCGTTGGAAGTGGTGTAGGGCTAGTTCCACGGATCCGACCAGGATTGCCGAGACCCCTTTGACGACCGCCGGACATGTACGTGTGTCGAAGATTACCGTCCAATAGTCATTGTCCGGCAGTTGGGGGCCTTTGGCTCCTGGGTGCCGGACATCGAGCACAGTAGTGTTGGCCATGTCTTCCAAGACTTGGACCAGCCGTACTGCGTTAATGCCGTCTGTGCCCAGCACCCTAAACACAAATTTGCGGGCGAGCTGGGGCGGAGAGCTGACACCGGGCCTCTTTGCCCGAAGCAAATGTAGTTGAATCCGTTGCCCTCGAAGCGTGAAGGTCGAGCCGTCCCAGTCAAGTGCGGCCTTCGCAGACATGAACACTACCGTGAGCGTATGTTATCCGTCAAGCGTGACGCGTTGAGCAGCCTTGATGAACTTTGCATCCTTCGCTTGTCCTCGTTGCCTTTGGTATTGCTCGATACCAGTTCTCGTAAAATGGATTGTCGGGAGATATGTTTCCCCAGTCGTGCATTTGCGGGGACCTCCGCGATCAACGATGCTTCAACGCGTTCGTGGTGGAAGTCGAAAGGGGCCGCCGTTTTGATGGCTGTCGCCGTCCACCGAAGGAAAGTCGGATGGGCAGGCCGATCCAACCGGCGTTCCACATACGCCGCCAAGGCCGCCGCCTCTACTGCTGTCATCTCCCGCAGTGCCGCGTCTGCATGGAGAGGGTAAGATGCTGTAGCTAGCGCCCTGAGTTGGTAGAGTTCCTCGATCTGAACCCGGGAAAGGTCCCCTTTGCCATGCTCTCGCGGAGGCGAACCGTGCCTTCCCTTGACCACGCTTGGAGTGGGGCTTCCGCCATGAGAACATCCGGATGGCCGCGGTCTTCTGCTAGAGGGCCCTCGCCGGGGACAGGGCCTGAAGGTCCGCCGGGATTAGTGGCTCCGCCAGGATCAGGTGGGCGGTTTGGACGACCCTCTACTTGAGGGCCGGTCGCAACCAGTCATTATGGGTTTCGTCCAGGACAAATCCCCCTGCTTGTGCCGAGTCAAATCGGAAAGTGATAATATTGTATGTAGGTGCTCAAGATTTGCTCGAGCCGTCAACACGATGTGCTGAGTTAGGTGTATCCAAGAGGTCGGTTCACAGGCATTAACGTAGAGGACAGTGTCGTTCGATACATTGAAGGACTAGCTCAGCAAAAGGTATCCATTCTCGCAGCTTTGTAATGGGCGTCGCACGCTTGGAACGCAGATACGCCAACAACGATTAGGAATTGCTGGAGGCATTCGGGCATTGATTGCCCGACGCCATCGTGCCGATGCGCATTCAACTACTAAGCGTAAGCGTTAACTTCATTAACTCAATACATTTGCATCTATGTCCGCCTTGCGCGAAACTTCCGCCCTTGCAGTCTTTATTAGTACTGTTCTAAGCTTAGTCAAGCGGTTGTACTGTAGGTTGCACCCCATCTCGTTTTGTTTTAGCACTAAAAGCTGTTTGTTCGCAACCTGGTCCCTGTCTGTCCGTACTACATGTACATGTACATACGGTCAGACGGTCACCGTAATCGAGGAGATGGACGAATGTATCAATGACCTCTCGGTTGTCCTTGTTATATGTCAGAGTGCAGGTGTATCGTTTGCAGGGACAAAGGCCATATTGAAGAACCGCATAAATTGTCAATGATGTATTTTGCCTCCTTTCTATTTACTTGACTTTTTTCCACGGTGGGCCTGTAGGGCCCTGGCGTTGGTGTGTATGCCCCAGGTGTCGGTGTGTACGGTCTCGATGCCGGCGTGTACCGTTCGGGCGTCGGCGTGTACGGTCCCGGTGTGGGTGTGGGCGATAACGTAGTCGGTGTCGGTGTGCCCGGCGTAAATGTGGACGTGGCGTCGGTAGGCGTTGGCGCTCCCGTGGTTGGAGGTCCTGGCGTCTACAACACACCTGCGGGTGTGGGTGGTGCCAATGTCAACGCCAATGCCGGCGCTCCTGCCAACGCCTACACCAACACCAATCAAGGCGCGCCAGGTAACGCTATCTCCAATGCGAATGCGAACGCCGGCGTGCCTGCCCCCGTCGTAACCAATGGCGGGGAAAACGCCAACGCCAACGCGAATGCTGGTCCAGGCGGCAACAGCACTCTGCAATTCCCAGGGGTAAAAGAAAGAGGATTTGTACTCGACGGACAGAACAACACTATTGTCCCGGCCAAGGAAGTTGATACAACTGCATTTATACCTGTCTGTTCAAATCGGCGCATTGTTTTCTCTGTCAAAGGGTACCTTAGGGTGCAAAAATAGGTTTTACATCTGTTTCCGCGGTTTAAATTACGTAATTCGCAGTCGTTTGACCACAAAGCAGTCTAAACGCAAGGCAGGCAACTTGCCAAAACTCTGCTGTAATCAGCTGTGGATAGTACATAATAATAAAATCCGAATGGCTCAGACTCAAAACATATGGTCATTCCGTGAGCGGCTAACGAAGTTGATACACCTACTAGTAACATACGAAGTTAAGGAAAAGTTATTTTATTGAGTTATGCAGGTGTCCTAGAAACTATACATAATGGCATCGTCGGCGTCGGTTTGGGTATGCTCGAAAGCGAGAACTTGATCTTGCACTTGCTGTACCTCGGAAGTAGTTTCGTCCTGATCCCTTTTTTCTCTTCAATTATTAATTGCTCCGCTTCATCACCAGTACTGTCGTAGCCGTCTTTCTCGATGGTTTCATCCTCTTCACTAACAAGAGGACAATCTTCTAAAGCTGCAGCATACATGTCATCATACTCCTGAACTCGTCGATAATACTTTTTCCAATTATCATCCTCGACCTTTGCAAGTTCCCCGCCGACTCTATCGTCCAACTCATTAGCAGTTTTTGAACGATTCAAAGAAAGTCGGTTTTTCTTCAAGCCCACACCATCTCGATGGGCAAAAAATTGCGCTGTTTACCTCGAATATGGAAAAATCCCATGCGTCTCAGCATGCGACGCATACTTCGTGGTGGAATTTTATGTTTGTTGTCTCCGTAATTTTTGCAACGTGGTTTGAAATAATCTGAGCTTTGATAGGTGTGGCGGTCTCATTTTCTGCTATAACAAGTTCACGGCTGATACCTCGCATCTTTGTCGATGAGTACCTGTCACCATCGCTTTGCTTTGGCGTTGATGGCTAAATCGTATAAATTAAAGGATCTGATATATAACTGTTAATAAATATGCATGTGCAGGTCAAATGCAACTTCAAACATACCTCGTTGAATTTCATTCCGCGGAAAGTGAAAGGCGCGCGCCCATGTCCACGTCAGTATCGCCCGATGAAGGCCGTCCTAAAGAGTCCTGTTCTAGCTCGTCTCTGGCCACGTGCGTGCCGGTTTCTACTTCGTGGACCCCCTCGGTAGTTCGTGGCGCTGGATGAGCCTCCTTGGATCCGCGAAAACTCTCTGACGACTCCATGTCAACATCCTGCTGAATTGGGTCCAGCGGTGGTGTGATCGCTGAGCCCATATCCTGTTCGGTTTCCGTTGGGCGCGATCCTGAAGGTGGGGGCGCAGTTCCAGTCCCCGTCAGTCGTCCTGAATCGTGCCTTTGGGTCATTGTGGCTGGGAAGCCTCCCCCGGCTCTTCATCGGAGTCCGAACTGGATGAGTTCGCAAGATCCTGATAGGCCGCCACAGTGGCTCGGTGCCGTGCTGCTGCCGTCGTTGGCGCCGTAGCATCAGTAGCCTTCTTGGGGGCCCTGACGTCTGCTGTGTCTGGACGATCTGGGGTTGGCACTGCTGACCGCATCCCCTATGCTGGCTCCCGCTGCGCGGGGGAGAGGTGTTTCCGTCTCCGCATTAGTCGAGGAAGAGGAGGAGGATCCGTCGCACCACCCTCGCCTCGGGATGATCACCTCCGGACCAAAATCATACCAGCCCGTCGTCTTGTGCTAAGTTTAATCTCTCTCGCCTTAGGCTCGTCTCGCACTTTCGTGCTGGTACCGTTGGGTCTGACTGCTAAGGCAGTTTGGACTGGATGTATCACATCGTGGGTATACATACCGTCTTCCACTTTCTCAGGAAGGTTGGATAGCACTATCAATGCACTCAGGAGGAGATTAAAAGTAGTGAGATCTCTGCAGTCCGGTAGAAGGGAGGGTCCCCGAACCGTTGCCTCCCCCTTGTATTCCCGAAGCCGCGCTGCTGGCGCTTCCTGAAGTTTGGCTGGTAGCCCTTTGCACCTCGCCTGCATGTGTTTGGGGTTGACACAGTTCAAACAAGGTGGTGTTTGGAAGCTTTGAAAGTGATGTAGCATAATCTCGATGCCATCCACAAGAATCGCCGTTAAGCCTTGGATCGCTACCGGGCACGATTTCGTCGCGAATATGACTGTCCAGTAATCATTATCCGGAAGCGACAGCCCCATCGCCCCAGGATGGCGGATATCTAGGACGTGAGTATGCGTGATGTCCTCCATAACTTGAATGATTTGGACCGCGTGTATCCCCTCCGTCCCAAGGCCACGAAGGGCGTAGTTGAGGGCAAGTTGAGGAGGGGGACAGATCCCTGCTTGCCGTGCTTCAACCAAATTGAGCCGAATACATCGCCCTCGGAGTCTGAACTCCTCGACATCCCACGCCTGTGCGGCCCTTCTCGACATGAAGACCACAGTGGGCGTGTGAAATCCATCAACGATGATCCGCTGTGCGTCTTTGATGAACGCCTTCATCCGTGGCTTCCCCCTGTGTCAGCTGTTTGCCCGCCACGAGCTCGCGAAGAAGGGATTGTCGAGGGATGTGTTTGCCCAGGAGTACGTTGGCAGGTACATCCGCAACCAGGGATACCTCTACATGCTCGTGCTGAAAGGCTAATAGCGCCGCTCTCTTGATGGCCGTGGCCGTGCAGCATAGGAAAGAAGGCGGGACCGGCAGCTCCAGTCTCCGGCTGAAGTATACTACCAGTGCTGAGGCCTCCTCCTCTGTCAGCTGACGGAGAGCGGAGTCTTCATGGAGTGGGTATACTGCAGTCGATATGTCTCTTAGGTTGCCAGATAGATTGTCGGAGTCGCGCGTCCTGACCAGTGGGGTCCGCAGCTGGGCGGTTCCTTTCGTCGTCCACGCCTCCTTGGGCCCTCTCCCTAGTCTGGGCCTGCGGACTGTTGAAGTGCAGCTGTCGGTACCCATCTACAGGGTCCCCGTTCCCCAGGTCCTGAGGACGTGTGGGACGGCCCTCCAGCTGAAGGGGGGGGGCGTCCGTTGCAGCCATTCAGTCAGGGTGGTTATTATCCCGGTCACGCAAGTTGATACAACTCAAAACTAAAATTCTAACCTGGCACCTAAAAAATATGTAGCACCTCGAGTAGTTGCGCGATCATAATGAAAGCAACAGATATCACTAAAATAGCTTCTCCGCTGTCCGTTAAGCTTTCTAGAGGTGCCCTCAGCTATGTTTTAGTAGGAAAAAGGTGGCTCGAGGTAAGCCGCTCACCCCCGAAGAGGAGATGCGAATCGTGAGAGCCCATAAATATTTCACAAAAGAAGAGCAATCAGGCAGATCTGGCGGCGTGGAGACCCGGAAACGAGTTGCTACGTGTCTTGGTGTGGGATTCGCTACAGTTGCTCGAGTCATAGCATTCCGGAATAAGAACCCGGAACGAGCTTCAGGCGTTACAGGAGGGGCATTCGCCTCCGAGTGCGGGGCGCATGGATATTTCCATAGCCCGTCGTCGGAAACGAATCCCTCTCAGGAACCGCGCTGGCATCACGCATGACTTGTAATGGACAGTCCAATGCCGTCCACCGGCACAGAGGCCCCTATGCAACCTTCCCAGACCACAGAGGACGGTGAGGGAGGGCGTAGCCCGGAATGCGAAGTGGTCATAGTGGTACCGGCCAATTCAGCATGTGGGCTTCCTTATCGCGATTTGATAGGGAGCTTACACGGAGTTCCAGTGGCTGTGCCAGCTAATTGGCAATGCCTGTTCCTTGCATTTTTTGTGTCCGTCACGAATGTACAAACCAAGAAGCTCACCCTTTCTGCAGCGAACATGGCGGTGGCGGATAAGGTCAAGCAGATGGTGCTAGACATTGTGCTAGCGAACTTGCGATATGATGTGAAGCTTGGATTAGTGCGTCCCAAAGAGGAACCCACGCACATATACCCGTCGGGCACGCCACCTCATTCAACAGAGGCGGCGACAGCAATGCTATTCGCGCACTACACCAAGATGCGCGCTGTATCGGTCAAAACGGCGGTTCCACAAGCATTCTGGGAAGTGCCCACTGTATTGAGGGGCGATGGCGGTGTACCTTAGGGAGCCCATTTACGTCTGGGATATTGTGGAAGAAGATAGGGCATACGCACAGCAATATTCCTACAAGACATACACGATGGAAAATGGGGATAGTCATGAAACTGGAACGGTCACCACGGTGCCGGAGAGCTAAATGCGTGATGTTCTCGAAGCATGCTTCAATCTCCACGTACTGCCCACCATGTTGCTACTCAATCACTCCGAAGGGCACTTCTACGGAATCCAATACGGTGACACATTCCATGAAAGGCACGCACAGCAGGAACCGGAAGTGCGTGCGCGACTTGATAGGGTACACACTATGGTCGGCATGCCTGTTTTACCGTTAGATGGGTATGACCCGGATTCGGTTGAGGCAGAAGCGGCATTTGAAGAACAATCCCTACTTAAAGAGATGGGAGTAGACGTTTATGCGAGCGGGTCTCAGGAGAGCACATCCTCGGACACTACACTCATCAGAGTGCAGCGTGCCAGGGCGGACGCGGGTGCGGCGGTGCACCGCCACGTGTACGAACGCCTTATCAGAACATCAGATCCTCAACAGCGCGACGCTATTGACACTCGACTGGCAACGAGGCTCGCACGTGCGAACGACGGGGCTTTCCAGCATTGGGTGACTAATGCGGGACGCAGCTTTGGGCTCCCGGTGTTAGCCGAGGGAGTCAAACCGCTAACTGCAGGACTCGACTGGTTGAGTGAGAACCCAAGTGCTTTCCGCAACGCCTTGGCTTACCTAACGTATCCGGAGCTAGCAGTGCAGGGATGCACGCGCAGCCAGCTTCTCCGCTGGGGGAGAGGGAAGCTCAATTACACCAACTTCAAACTATTGAACGCATATGGGGAGGCGAAGACAATACAGACTCGGCGAGGTCATATTGTGCCAGTTGGCTGGAAAGCTGCGGGGTGGCAAACACACAAGATACATTAGAGCTTACACGGGACAGACAACGTTGGGCAGATATGAGTCACCTGGTGGACATATCCCTCCTTCGTCAACGGCCTCTGGAGGTTCCCATGGAGCATTGGTTCATACTGCATGTGCTGCAATACGTGCTCAAGAATGGGGGGGACACTGCGATGAACAGGGCCCCGACCGGGTCCCGTGCCTTATGATATGCTGAATACCCACAGATACCACTACTATGTACTGTCGTCGCAGATGCACGTGACTGGAGCTATGCACTCAGGTTACCTCTCGGTCCGGCGAGGACGGAGCTTCCTCCCTAGCCAGATTTGTCTGAATGGGGGGCGTCTCTGCGACGCAAATAAAGGCGGTCCAACCGCCAATCCCCAGCTCAAACGGAGGCAACCGCAGCTTGGGTATTACCTCCCCGTTCAGTCACCTTCTGAACGGAACGGCTCCATTCGTCGAGACCTTTTGCGCTTCCGTCGCAGCAAGCTTCCCCACGGACGCCGTGATGGGGGCGACTGCGAGGGGCCACAAAGGGGTCATCGGCACAAACAACTACACAAAGATGAAATAACGGTCTGCTTACTGAGACAAAATGTGAGAGGTTTCAGCCCCAGTCTGTCGGACAGAGTCGTATGGTTGATATCCTTCAAACGACAGCATGACAATGGGCACTTTGATATCGTTTTCTTACAAGAGACTCACATCGGCGAGGCGCTCATACAAATCGCAACAAGAGAACATGCACACATATGGGGTTACAGGGTCAGTGGCGGCTGTCCGACCCTTTCCTATTGTTCCGGCTCCGATGCCAAGGTGGTGGGGTAGGCATTCTGGTACATCCACGCAGCCGATTCGGAGGGGTCACACCAGCATTAGTCGAGCATTGGCGACCGCGGTTTATGGCGGTGTCATTCAAACTGGAGGGGTTGGATGCATTTCTGCTCAATGTATATGCCCCTGTCGATCCGACCCGCCGAGAGGACATTTACCGTCGGCTGGCATGCATCCCGATTACGCCTGGGGTTCAATTATATATTGGAGGAGACTTTAATTGTACACAGCATGTCATCCAGGACAGGTCTTACGCCCCAACCGCTTCACAGCATTCCTCGCGCGCCTTAGACGCCCTGCTGCGGAAATGGAATTTGATGGATACACTGGCTACATCGCTGCCGGACCCTTACGACCGGACCCATTTACAGCGCATCTACGAGGGACACCACACCCACGAATATACTGTGACAGGGCATGGCACGGCAAGTAGTCGACTCGATCGCTGGTACGCGAGCGACGAGGCCAGAGCGTGGATTGCACACACAACTGTGCATGAGGATGGATTACGAAAGGATCACAAGGCGTAGCCCTTCACCTCCGATATCCATTGAACCCGGTTCAGATTCGAAAACCCCAAAGGGTGTTTTCGGTACCGGTGTACGCTGAGGCTCGAGTGGACCAGGTCGTGCTCAAATATATTACGGAATTATCGAATTCCATTGCCCTTGGTACTCTTTCCGCTAGGGCCGAAGCAGACGAATGGGACAACACCAAAATGGCTATTGCGGTAGGTATTCTGCGACCAAAACGGGAGGCGAAGAGGGGTTGAACCAATACCTATCGCATAAAGCTCAAACGGTTGACACATAAGCTCAAGAGGGCCCGAAGTGGCAGCGGATCTGCCGAGACCGGGACGTCCACAGCGGGAGCGGAAATACAAGGTGAGAGTGATACAATCAAAGATTTAACCCGAAGGGTCGCAACGCTCAAGCGGGAATGGCACAGGTCAACGACCCAGCGTGTAGCGGGGCTACACATTCGGGCAACCTCCACATTAGTGCAACACGCACTAATGGATACATTCAGGTGGGCCACATGCAGTGTGGTCACCATTCGTAGTAGGAAGCACTACTATTGGCAGAAAGCAACAGATATCTGCCAATAAGGAGCATGCATTAGGACAGAGATTCTGCCAACCACTCGTTGGCAG
>BSXT01000082.1:0-25915 GCA_030267785.1 Phytophthora fragariaefolia
TTCGCGCGACATCGTGCGACATCGCGTGACGTCGCTGATTCCAGTACGTACCCCAAATCGACGAGGTTTCCGCGCTAAATCGACGCGTGAGACCACCAATACCCGCCGGGTTGGCGTCGGCGAGGCATGCGAAGTACGTGGCGAGCTGCATTGATTGGCGCGCAGATCCCAGCCGCAGTGGCATGGACCACCGCGCTGCCTGGGGCCTGCGAGCGTCCGGGGCACCAGGTTTTATTCGGCGCGGCGCAGCGGATACGAGCTGCTGGACTGGCGAGCGCAGCGACTGCCGGCCATGTGGTGGACGCAAGCGTAATAGGTAGCAAGCAGGCGGCGCTCACGCGATGAGAGCTCACGCACCGCGGAACGCTGGCGACCGAGGGGATGAGCCTGCGGCATACGCGCAGTATTCTCTGCCTTACCGGTCTGGGCGGAAAGTTGGCAAAGTCGACTTTGCCGCCGAGTGTGCTGAGCGTGCTGACGTGCCTCCCTCTTTTTGACACGCATAATCGGCAACACGGCCAGATCGCATCAGTGAAGTAACACGATGTAAACGTGGTGTGCCACATCACAAATTCACGAATTTTGCACTCCGATTCGGGGAATTTTTCGTTCTGGCACTGCCACTTTTTGTCAATCGGTCTCCCCCTAATCGGA
Organism: Phytophthora fragariaefolia; assembly: GCA_030267785.1. Taxonomy (NCBI): domain Eukaryota; phylum Oomycota; class Peronosporomycetes; order Peronosporales; family Peronosporaceae; genus Phytophthora; species Phytophthora fragariaefolia. Next base: position 655 of record BSXT01000082.1, read on the forward strand.
AAACCGTCGTTCAACCGCAGCGCCGAGCATGGAGCAGGACGAGCTGCTGCGGGGGCTGTCGCTCCAGGAGAAGTTGGCCTTCTTCTACTGCGCGTACGTACGCGAGGAGGCCGTGGACCCGGAGGTGGATGGCGACGTCGTGCGGCGCTGGGAGAAGACGATGGCGTCGCGCCGCAAGTCCCGCGAGCGCGTGTGCACGCTGCTGAACCAGATGGAGAACACGTCGGCCGTGAACGTGCGCACGCTGGACAAGAGCTACCGCGCCAAGCGCGAGCTGCTGCTGCTCTCGGAGGGGACGCTGCGCTCAGCGGCCAGCAGCGGCGTCGCCACGACTGGGCGCGGCGGCGGCGTGCTGGCGCAAGTGGAGATCGCGCGGGCGAACAACGAGCTGCTGCAGGAGTGCGGCGCGCTCTCGGTGTTCACGGAGCGGCTGCAGCGCTCCATCCACGCGTTCCGCGGGCTCAACTTCCAGCACCTGGACCTGGACCAGGTGGACGCGCTCATCACCGACCTGCAGCAGGACATGGTGCTCGTGTACCTGCTCATCGTCTTCAACGCGCACAAGAAGAACGCCGTGTTCGACCGCCAGCTCATGATGATCGGCATCATGGGGCCGTCCTACTCGCTCGTGTCCATCCTGGACTGCCTGAGTCAGCTGAACGTGCTGCCTGGCTTCCCCATCAAGAGGCTGCTGCTGCTGTTTTACGAGTGGTTTGCGGCCGTCATGGGCGACTTTGACGAGCTCAATGCGCTGAAGAGACTGCGACGGGAGTGCAGCGACATCGACCCGTCCATCCTGAAAGATGATGCTGATGGCGTGCTGCACTGCAAGACGTTCAAGCCGTATTACGATATGATTCAGCTCGACACGCAAGACCCGTACTATCTGCAGAAGAAGAAATTCGCAAAAAAGCGCGAGGCGATCCACAACAAGTATTTGCACAAGGCCAACTACGAGCTGAAGTGTCAACAGTCTAGTGATGCCGATATAGCGACAAGGCCACTGGACGCTCTCGACGATGAGTGGGAAGAACGGGTCGAATCGCTATACCAGCTTTTCTTGCCATGCATGCGTGACTATACTACATTTCTTGGAAACCTCGTGACCCTGTCGTGTGGGAGCGCACTCAATGCGCGCGACAAGAAGACTTTTTACTCCCGACGACCATCTGGAGCTGATCAATATGGTATGACGGACTTCTCTGCCCCTGGAGGCGAGAACAGCAATGACAATCAATTTTGGAAGTGGATTCTTCGCGAAAAGGCTATTGTCCTTGATGCATCTAACCTGATTATTTTGCTGATCTACAAGCACTTCCGAGCTAGTCATGCGTGCAAAGCAGAGTACTTTATGCAGTTTTTCTTGGAGGCCAACGTGCTCGCGACGTTGACCAAATTCATGAACAAGGATATTGGCACGTACCTCCAGGTATCCCGTCAAGACCCCGACGAATCCAAAACAGGATTCTACGCGCTCGAAAGGGAACTAGACAAGCGCACCATTCGTTTTGAGGACGATATGAACGAGTACTCCATTCAGTCTACTCGAACGATCACAAGCATATTGAGAATTTTGCAAAAGCTGACCAAGAGGAAACCCAACATCATCAAGAATGCGCTTTGCCGAGGGCAAACCATCGTCTGGCTAAAGGTATATATTCACCGTGGATTTCGTTTTTACTCTTGCTGTACTAACCAAATTATTGTTTGCATGTGCTTGTTCAAATAGCGTGTGGTTGCTTTGCAAATCCCGCTGCCACGCTTGTATGCCCTAAAGCTGGTAAAGTCACAAGCAAAATATTTGGGCCATCAGGTTCGTGCTGCCGAATTCGCTATTCCAGATTTCGATCAGTGATCCGCCCCTCCAGTACTGAACTATTTTGTTGAAACTTTGTGTACAGTGGGTCAAGAAGTACACGTGTTTTAGCTTGCTCACGGAGGTATACTTGCACGTGCGACCAGAGCTAGATGATGATTGGCTGCACTATGAGGATGAAGACTTGAACAAGCCGCCCTCGCAGGATTCTGTGGAGAGGCTTATTTTTGGTGAGATGCAGGCGTACCACCACAAACACTACTTTGACTCGCCGTTTGGAGGCGGCAAACCGCTTCCTAGTGGTGTTTCGCTTATCTGCGAAAACCGTAAGGAGCTCAGCTCCGACTTGTTCATCGCTGATGGCGGACGGCTGATGAAAATGTACGGCGGGATCAAACTGGATCCCATCAACTTTTGTAAACAGTACGAGAAGTGGCTCGATGCGGAGAACCTCACGCAAGACCCGAAGGCAGACGAGGCACCACTCCCCATCTCGTTCCAGTGAGAAAGTTGACTACAGTTGATGACTACTGTGTATGTTTAAGCGTACAAATGGAGACAGTTTTCCACGCAAACGTTGATTCCCATTTATTTTCTGATTTTCTTGTTGTACACAAATACTAATAGAGGCTTAAGTGGCAATGCTAGTGTTGCTCACTTGCTTGCCACCAGGCATTGCGCGCTCATTGAGCAGAGCGCTGTGTCGAGGAGATCTGGTAGACAAGCATCATAGTCGAGTATTTAGCGCGTCGGAAGCTGTCGAACTGGTAGTGGTGCTCTTCGCAATTCTTTAGCATGTTCGGACGGTAGTCGAGGAACGGGCAAGACATCTCCGCTTCCTCTGTCTTGCTATTGCTGCAGGCCTCAACAAAATTGGGTGGTGACACTTTAACAAGTGCCACCTCCTCGACAGCAGCCCCAGTAGCAGTAGCAGTAGCAGTTGCTGCTACTGCTGCTGCTGCTGCACTCTGGCACTTGGAGCAGTAGTATGTGTCTACGGCGCCTACAGAGGCCGCCCGCCAGTATGCAGCATTCACTATCAGCTGCTTGCAGGTGGCACACGTTGGTTGCAAGGCGATGACAAACAACGATTCGCGAGCTGACTTCACCGACTCGCTGACTCGCTTGCGGAACTTTTCACTGCTTGCACTCGCAGTGTTTGCTTCCTTTCTCCCTCGCTTAGCAGGGGATGCGGCAACTCGCTCGGCTTCACTGGGCCAGTAGTCACCATCAAAATATGGAGGAAGCTGCGTGTCAAGGGTGTCTTCCAAGAGCTCAAATTCGCGGGAGTACAAATCGTCGCATGCAAACACGACTCCCAGCTCTCTGGCCTTTTTGGCCATACTCAGGTACCACTGAAGAAGCCGCTCTTTGCCAGGGTTCTTCTGGAAAGAAGGGTGGCACCAATAAATAAAATCACCCCCACGCGTGGTAGGGCATGCCCAAATATGCGCGTATTCGTACCCGTTGGCTTTACAAGACGCCAGGTACGAGATGAGGATCTGGTGAAACAGGCTTGTACGCACATGGCGCGGGCGCATGTACACCAGGCTATCGAGGTAGGCAATGTACGTCCGGTTGCGGTTGGCAGACAACTGGCAGTATTTATCATACTCCTGAACATACCTGCCTCAGCACACAAGAAGTTAGTTCATCGATATTACGCATCCAGGTGTATCAAATCGAGTCACTTACATCGAAAAGATACACACTTCGACACCGTTGATCATCTGAAAGACGAAGATAACCTTGGATGTGTAATCGATTGTTTGTGGGTACTGTAAAACACCGAATCACAGTTAGTTGCTGACCAAATCATCAGACAAGCACGATTTTTGCAGCTAACCTGTTGTGACTTTGATCGGAAGTTCTCGCGCACAAACGAACTGACATGGCAAGTGCTTTTGATCGCAGACACCACTTTCACGACGATGGACTGCGCTGCATCATGCTCACCAAGATTCTCCAGGTGCTGTTGCACCCACTTCTGCATAAACTTTGACAAACGGCACGACCGCAGATCTTGGCTTTTCACGAAACCAGGCGAAGTGCTGGCGTCCACGGCGTCTAAATCTACTTGTGTCAAATAGTCGAATACCTTCTCTTCAATCTCATCATCAAACCCTAGCGCTCGCGTGAAGTCTTTTGTGTACGGCCTGCGCTTCAACGCGGGGCTATGAGATCGCAAAAAATCCTTCTCCACCTTCACAGGGAAATCCTCAACTGACGTTTCAATAGGAGACATTCCCAGCTCTTCCTTCTTCTCGTCGCTCTCCAGCTCCTTGAGGCGGCAGAGTGGGCACGTATACATCACTTCTTCTTCTTCTTCACCCGCATTCTCGCAAGCATTAAATAGCGCGCAAATCTGATGCACCCAGCCGCTGCATTGGTCGCACTGAACCCACGGCTCCGTTAGCTCATCCAAAAACTTTGCCTTGAGCAGTGCGAGCTTCGACAGGGTATACTCTGTTGCAGTAGCGTTGGCCGACTCCTGATCGGGAGTCGAAGACGACTGCACCTTCAGCGTTAGCGTCTTGGGCAGCGACGTGAAGCACTTGGAGCACCAATGATAATGGCCATCGGGGGTCTTGTAGTACACTGCGTGCCGTTTAATCCGCTGTCGACAGGCCCCCGAGCACATGACGAACGGCGGCTCGAAGTTGATGCACTTTTCGTTGCAAATGCCGCACACGTTGTCGAGGCAAAAGGGGCACGAGTGCTCGTCGCGGCGCTTGGCCAGGGCCGTGGCCTTGGCCTTGAACTTGGCGAAGTCGGCCTCGAACTCCTTGCGCAGCATAGCCGCCGCCTCGTGCACGATGTGCCCCGGCGGGTTGAACAGACACGCGTTGCTGAACACGAGGCGGATGTCGTCTGCGCACGCGTCCGCCGACGCGTACTCGAGGTTGAGGCACTTGTTCCGGACCAGCGCCAAGTCCATGGGCTGCTTCACCACCTCCAGGTAGTGCGGGATGTTCCAGGCCACGGGGTCCACCCGCACGTTGAAGAAGCCGTGGTTGCCTCGGTGGAACATGAGCCTGGACACGACGGCCAGCAGCGGCCGCAGGAACAGCTCGCGCCGCACGTCGCGCAGGTGCTGCCGGATCTGCTCGGCCGACGCGGCGTTCAGCGGCGACAGCGCCGCGCTGCGGCTGCCGCTGCGCACGGCGGCCTCGGGCTCGGCGGCTGCGGCTGCGCGCGCGTCCGCCGCGTCGTCGGCGGCGTCCGCGCGCCTGAGCTTCTTGTCGCACGGCGAGTCCACCGCCGCGTCGGCGTGCGCGCGCTTGAGGCCGTGCGCGGCGTCCGCGGGGGCGGCGGCTTTCCCGCGCTCCCGCGGCAAAGCTGGTGTGTTCAAACCCATGCGGGGCCGGCGCCACGCGGGAATGTTGGTTTGGACTTACGGTTTGTATGCCGCGGCGGGTTGCGCGCGGGACCGCCACTTGCTGACGCGGGTTGGCATCCAAATATGAGGCCGGCAGCGACGAGATCGGATGGCGCGGGAAAAGGCCCGCGGCATACAGGCGCCAAGTCAAAACGAAACCGATGCTTCTCGAAGATCTCGACCGGACGAAACCACTGAACCGAGCTTTGGGTACACTCGCACTTAACTGGGGTTTTGGCGGGACCGGATTTGTCCGGATCCCATTGGCCCACACTCGCATTAGGGAAAGGTTCATTGATATTACGGTGCGGAAAGGTTCACACTCGGCTCTTTCCACGACATATGGGGGTTATACGGAATTACCGCATTTCGCATATAGCGCGCTACAGCGGCTTAAGCGATACACCTTCATTTTGACCAATCAGAGATGTGATAGAAAAGTCGATGGGATTGCATGTAGAGAGATACACCCAGTATTGGGGTATTTTACACAATTTTTGAGTAACGCCGGAGCCACCAGTTTGACAATGACGCGCAAGCGCCCGCAAGGAAGGCCGAGTCTTGGCGGGACCGACACGTATAACAGTACCGGATGACAGGGGTCTGTTGACAAGAAGCTAGCAGTTGTCGCTCACCACAAGCAGTGTAAGGAGATTAGGAAGACTATCGAGCACTATTTTCCTAACCTAAGTAGTAGATCCTACGACAGCAAGCGCACGACCATTCTGCGGTGGGCTCGGGAGAGCAAGCGTCATGGCGCTGCTACGGCTGAAGGCAATGGCACCCACAAGAAGGTGCGCAGCGTCGGTACGGCAACCGTGCTGTCGGCTGAGAACGAAGCCTACCTAGCTCAGTGCGTAAACGAGCTGCGAGAGGAGGGCATTCCCGTGTCTACCAGAATGCTGAAAGATAAGGCGCTCGATGTAGCCGAGGAGGCCGAGTTACCCAGTTTTAAGGCCTCTGATAAATGGGTGATTGGGTTCAAAAACCGTCACCGATTTAGCTTTCGTTTTCCTACGCGACAGAGCCAAATTAGCCCCGCCGACGTCAATGTAATTGCTGCCGACTTTGCTACCAAGGTCGAGGCCACCGTTCGTGAGCTCGGCGTCATTCGAGTCTACAACGCTGACCAAACAGGTAAAAATGTTTTGTACTATTATTCATTTTATTTTTTAACTTTATCTTTTGTTTTGATGGAATGCAGCTGTTTTTTTCAAGTACGTCGCCAAGAAAACATTAAGCAAGAGAGGTCAAAAGACAGTGTGGGTGAAGAGCAGTGGGGCATCAAAGGAACGCGCCTCCGTCATGCTGTTTGGCGACAGTAACGGGAACAAGTATATGTCCTTCGTTGTCTTCAAGACGAAGCCTACTAACGACAAAGCTATCCGAGAGTACAACGACCAACAAATGCGCGGCTTCGGTTACCGTATCTAGTAGGACGGTCGCTAAGTTAGACGTACGACAGGGCTGGAGGTGTATGGAAATTCTAAAGGTGCGAGTTTGAGAAATAATTTTCTTGTGTTGTGTGTTCTGACTAATGGTTTGTAAACTGTTTTGCATTAATCTAGGTTTGTGGAATGAGACACTGTCCGTTGCATTTTTGAAGTTCCATTTTGGCAGTCGTGTCCCACAGGAGCCCGAGCTGCTTCTGTGGGACGACTTTAGTGGGCACTGGACGGACCTGGTCAAGAGCTACGCGGCGTCCATTAACGTCTTTCTGCTCAAGGTCCCTCCTCACGCCACGCCCGTTTCGCAGCCAGCAGACGTGGCGTGGAACTTCCCATTGAAAGCACAGCTTCGCCAGAGCTGGTATGACGACATGAAGGTCCAGATTAGGCAAGCAAGGGGCCCCAGCACGCCGCTTAAGCTTAAGCGACCTACTCGTGCTACAATTTGCAGCTGGGTGCTGAAGGCGTGGGGCGAGCTCTCCTCGGAGACAATATCCAATGGGTTTCGCGCGAGCGGATTACTGCCGAGCGATAATTGCATGGCCTGCGCAGAATTGATCGCCAATCTAGAGAAGTTGCATTTACTAGAGGGTGATCCTATTGAGTTGAACCATGACTTTCTCGTAGACGACATCGTGGAGAAAGCAGTAGTTTAACTTCAAAATAGTCACGTGTCCCATTTTGGGATCGCCTGACCATTTTTTTGGGTCTTACATTAATTTTGAGTCCAGGCGTGACGATAAACCTAAACCTATGACATGAGTGCTTCGCTCTACATGCGAAATGCGGTACAGACATATTGTACTGGCCATAATAGTTTGTACCAAAATTCGAGGTCAGATTTGACAAGGAAGATGGTGACTTTCCATATGCGATAGTTAGATATAAGGGTAATTCGCGACCGCAGAATCCGATTTTGAGGTCAGATTTGACGAGTTCTGCGCCGTTTTGGAGCTACAGCCGCTTAAAAAAGTTGTCTCCGTCGCGAAAAAGTTTGGGGAAAGGGCTCAATTAGGGCTAACCGATCATTGATCACAACGGGAGTGTGATGTCGGGATACTCCAAGTTCGCACGTACCTAGGCTAAGACTAGAATAAGTACGGCTGGGGGAATAGGTACCCAAGTCTTAGGATATCAGCAGGACGGTACTCGGCTAACCGGACTTAAGCCGGACGGATTCGGATTTAGCAGGTCCGGCTGGAGGGTCGCCAAGATCCGAAACCGGAGTTAGCAGGACTCGGCTGGAGGGTCGGCCGAGATCCAAAACCACCCATTTTCACTTGATATTTGTATAGGAGACCTTAGGAAACGGAATAGGGGCCAACAGGTGCCCCAAGAACATAAGAACTAAAGAGAGCAGAATTTTCTAAGTCCACAACAAGTGCATACTCTTCCGGTAAGTCCCTGCACGGGCTGGATTATGCTGCCGTCGGTACCCGAGAGGCATAGCTTATAGGGTACTCGACTGGTAGCGCCAAGAGATCAAGGTCGGCCCCGGGGTTGGGGCGTGTCTCGCCGAGCGCGAAGGAAAGTCCCGCCAACTCGGTGGGCCGGTACGCCGGAAAGCCCGGGTGCCGTGACACTTCTAGCCGAGCTGCCTTTGCACTCGGTGACCTGTAAAAGCGCTAGCGCGCCGCCGTCCATCCTTTGGTGGAGGGCACAGGGTTATTTGTTGGACAGAGCCAGCTAGCACAGCTGGGCTCCAGAGGGGCTGACTTGGTTAGCCGGTGTCTGCCGAGGCGAGACACCCACTGTCCCGGATGGGCCGAACCGCGAGGGGACCACCCTCTGCGCAGGCCAAACAAGCGCCGACCCGACCCGGCGGTTGATATGGTTTCGGCGGATATCCACATCTGACGATATTTGTGCGTTCTGCAACAGCACAGGAGTCTTTCATTGGCTCACGGATACAATCATATGCCGAAACATCTGGTGTTTAGGTTAATTGGAGAATTACCGCGCCTTCATCCAGCCGGGCAGTAAAAGCATGATTGCATCACATCAAATCAAACGGATTGTTCCTGTATTAAATTTTGAAGGCTTTAATTAAGCTTCATTAATAATACCATCGCCTTCTCCGGCGTCGGTGCACTTGATTATTCGGCCTTCAGTGCTGTCATGTAGAAGAAGAAGAAGAAATTGTAATTTCTTCTTTCTTTTAAATTGTGCACTTATTGGTTGTTGCTATTTATTGCACGAGTTGGTGTTGGCAAACATCCTTGTCCTCGTAGTGACAAGGGAGACCAGGAAGGTTCGCATTTGAAATATGTAAAACGACGCATATTAATTCCTAGAGGTTCTTAATCCTTAGCATCAAACATTCCAGCGGCACGAATCTTGACACCTTCCGAGCTATTGCTCGCCTTGTAAGCCTTCCCCACAGCAGAAATCGCGCTCGTTGGGGCCACAATGCACTCCTGGACTTAATCCCGTGTACGTCCTGTCACCGAAGGGCCAGCTTTCGCCGTTTGAGGACGAATTGGTAGGTGCTCACAATCATCAACCGCTGTGCAGCAGGTAGATTCCGTCCTCTAGCCATTCCTGTAGTGAGAACAACTAATAGCGGCTTAGTGCAGTAGGAAGCTGAGATCATCAGGATCTTTTTGCGGGTCGGTACAGCCTCATTCATCTAATATTAGCCGAGAACGAGCTGGACCAGCAATTCCCGGTAAAAACTATTATGGCCAGTACAATACCTCTCGAGACCGATTCCAATCAGTAATACATCCCTAACACTGAAAAAATGTGGGGTCCCGATGACCGAAACAAGGGCCCCACATACAAATATTAGTAAATGATGACCTCTATCCTCTCTATACTGAATAGTTATAAGAGGAGCCCAAATATTGATGCTTAGAGGTGCTTAGCTATGGCAACATACCATTTTGAGAAGCAAGACCAAAGAAATATAATAAGGACACCTGATGCCTTGAGTCTTTTTCCTCGCACCAGGAAACTCAATTTGCCAGCGCAGAATCCAGCTCTGGAAAGCGCACATTATATTCCGCCAATCGTATTTAAGCTTACTGTCTTGGTGTCGCTGGAATGTATATTGAGACTGCCGGAAGAGATGGCACAGGTGGAGTCCCAGCAACTACCAGATAAATTTTTCGACATTAAATGGAAGCGCTTGCATCATGCACGCCCGAGCAGCACACTCAAAAATGCAAATGACAGAGCTAAACCACCTTCGGTCAGATATAGGGAGGTAATGCGAAAGTCGAAACGTGCGATAAGCCCGTTATTTATTGTGAATCGTTGGCTGCTGACTACAGCGATTTTGTGCGTGCACTATTGTAGGCGACGGCCATATTGCGGGTGGTTGCAGAATTAGCAACTTCTGCCCGTCCACGATGCGTGACTACCATTATTGGATGGGTGGGGTTCATATTCACGCTCAACTGCGGCTGCAGCGCTATTCGCTTCAACTGTCAGTTCGCTTTCGAAAGGCGATACGTGACTACTGTGGCGTAGCGGCTCCGAGAAGACTACGACGCGTTGTTCACTCACACACGGAAGCGCCCGGACTACCGACTAACGGAGGGGGTACTCCGCTTGTCGTGAAAGGCCGAAGATCTTGCTCGCCTTGTGTACCCGTCAGTGTGGACTGTAGTGGGCTTACTTAGCTCACTACTTTAGCTTACACGTGTGCGCGACGTGTAGGAGGAAGCGTAGGTGTATTTAATTAAGATTCCGTATACATAGCTCTGTAAGAATAGTTAAGTCTAAATAAAGACAATTAATAACATTTTTGATAGAAATGAGAACTGAATTGAATGTTAACTTTGGCCTTGCCTCCTAAAACTGATATCTATAAAGAGTGGATCTGCCAACGAGTGGTTGGCAGAATCTCTGTCCTAATGCATGTTCCTTATTGGCAGATATCTATTGCTTTCTGCCAATAGTATTGCTTCCTACTATGAATGGTGGCCACACTGCAATGTGGCCCACCCGAATGTATGCATTAGTGCGTGTTGCACTAATGTGGAGGTTGACCGAATGTGTAGCCCCGCTACACCATCCCCCCGTTAGGACTTGATGTACCGGTCTCGACATATCATTACAAAGACTTCTCTGGAGGAGATACTCGTGCTCATTCGGAATGAGCACGCCAACGACGCAGGCCACCGGCACGCCTGCTGTATCTGCAGCAGCGAACACTGTTGTCGCTTCCTCAGTGACGACTAGAAGCTCTTCGGCTTCGTCACCCATCGTCGTCACAGTTGAAGTGACGACGTCAAGTTCCTCCAAACGAACGATGTCGTTTGGGGATTGCAAGAAAGCGCGCGGCAACACTGTGTTTGCCCGAAGCTCTATTCGATGTCGGTAGCGATGCCGACATGGAGAATGGCGAAGAAGACGAGGAAACCTCGTCTTCAAGACGTGATGATCCAAGTGTGGGTTCGCGATAGACCGCTCGCTGACGCTGGACCGTTGTCCAGCCCGCGGAGTGGAGGCGACTCCACTCCGTCTGGTGTTGAGACGTCGCGCACTGCTCCAGTGCGCGACCCGTGGATGCCGACTCCAAGCGAGATCGAATCTCGCTTCGGTAGTACCGCTCCACCGAGTCAGTATGCACTATACTCGTGCAGTGGCATCAAAGACGATGATGTCACTAAGGAGCTCGACTTTGATCCGGCGACGGATCAAAGACGCGATTACTACATCGGACTTTTTCATGAGCTCCGATGGAACGGGAGCAAGAAAACTTCCCGTAGAAGCAGAGTGGCCGAATGGCAGGCACTCTGTCAAAGCTGGGGTGCTTTCGCTGAATACTTCAACAGCAACCCAGCTGGCTACCGTGAGCGCATTCGCTTAGCACACGGACGCTATGAGCGCCTCTCCCAGCGCCCCAAGATTAATCGACTGCACTGGGGTGTAGTCGAAGCGGGTAGTCCGTGCGCGGTGCCGATCGGCATCGCGTGCGAGCACTTCCACCCCGGGGCAGTGCGCGTGTCCGAATGCGACATTAACAGGTACACGGGTATTCGTGTGCACAAGGACAAACTTGATTGCGCAGATGTCTTCGAGTGCTGCTGGTGGGTGCAGCACTCTGCCGAGAGCTGTAGGTGACTACAGTTCTCGCTCAAGTTTTACGCCATTCGGCGGCTTTGGTCGTGGCGGGCTTCGTACTCCGTCACCATTTCCGGAACTTCCCGCATCAGGACGTTCCGGGTCTCCCACGTATCGTGGTTCAGAGGAAAACCTTTCCAATGAATACGAAAATGATCTGGACCTTGGGTCGGGATCTGATGATCAACAATACGCTGGACAATCCAGCGAGTTGCCCCCTGTGCGTCTCGCAGTGGGGGGTGGAGGCGGCGGGAAGACGCCGCGGGTCTGGTCCGCCAGACTCCGTTGATCGTCCGGAGGCTGTTGAACGCCTCCAGACGGCCGAGTTTGTCGCGTTGAGACAGGAGCTGGCCCTGATGAAGGCACAGCTCACCCAGGTCTCGCAGACGGCCTCAAACGTGCAGGTCGACCTCGAGTCGAGGTTGGCTGTTTTGCAAACGCGCGTCGGCGCACTCGAGCAGGCGCCGACGCCGAGTCACCAAGAATAGGCGACTCGTGTTGCGAGTACGGCTTCAACCCACCAACGTAAAAGGTTGGGTGGAGGCGCATACGGGTCGGTATGTCCAGTGAGTACGCGTTGCCATGCTTCGCCAACACGGTGAAGGGTCCGATGAAGCGCGGAGCAAGCTTGCTTGCTCCGAAGTCAGACACTGCATGTTTAGCTAGGTTCTGAGTGGCTAAAAGAACTAATGAACCAACTTTGAATTCATTAGTGTTTCCTCAGCCATTGTTGTCTGCTTTCAGCTTCTGTCGATCGACAGAAGCTGCAATGGCGTCTTGCACAAACCTTATGACGGCTTGCCGGCGCTGGACAAAGTGCATTTCCTTCGAGCTCAACTTCGTGCTCAGCTCAGCGTCTTTGTTCATTACAGGCCGGGCCAGTATATGTTGCTCGTTGGTGTTTAGAGTGTCTACGCCCCGCGTGTGGAGTAGCGGCCTCGCAGAAATCTCGCGGGTCGGTTTCGCACAAACTCGGCGCGTCTTGATCGCGATCGCGTCGAGTAATTTACCCGGTTGTTGGAGTAGCGTATCTTCGTAATACAGGCCCAAGTCTTCGCAGGCTTCAGAGTTGGGGGGTTCTTGTGTTGACGCTTGTTCCTTGTCGTAGGGCGTCGAGTCCTCGGACGTGCGGCGGTATCGGGCCGGCGATTCCTCGGAGATCCCGTCGGGCGTGCGGCGTTATCAGACCGGCGTTTCCTGGGGCTTGTGTGGCGTTATCGGGCCTACGCAGGGGGCTTGTGCACGGCGGTTATCAGGCCAGTGCGGTCCTTCGCCTAGGCAGCGCTTTATCGGGCGCCCTCCTAAACGGTATACGTTTAACGTGCCTTTGTTCCAGCACGGGTCTGAGGGGGTGAGCACCCGAACCAGCAGGCGACGGGGGGGCCGCGATATCGAGGCGGCTCTGCTTGCCGACGCTTGGTGGTTCCCCTGGAACCTCGGAGAAGACGGGAGGTCTTTGTGGTTTAGAGAAATTTCGGGACTGAGTCCTTACCCTATCCTATGTCCTTGCTACTGGCTACCCCCTACTTCTGCTTGCTAAGCCTATCACTCTCTGCGCATCCCTACTTCTGTCGTGCCTGTCCTACCGTCCTTCAACCTGATTTGCGTAACGTAATCAAGATCTCACCTCGGCGCATTTTGGTCGGCGGGGTTAGGGTCGGCGCATTCTCGCTCGGCGCATTTCCGTTCGGCGTATTTCTGCTCGGCGGATTTCCGCTCGGCGGATTTTGCATAGACAGGCGCCCTGGCCAACTCGCCGGATCAGGTTGATCCCACGGCGAATCAGACTCAGGCGCCGTGTCCCACAGCCCATCTCTTCGCCGAATTTTCCGTCGCGTCGCGTCCTGTCGATCGAGTCGTCTGGCATCCATCTCGGCGCCTTTCATCGTCAGCGCCCGGCGTGCCTGTTTCCTTGCGGGGCACTCTACCACACGCGTATACACTGTGCTCTCGTCGATCGGACTACGCGCAGCTCGCCCGCGTGGCGACACAGCTGATATGTTCCTCGTGTCAGCGTGTTCACTCGGTTTGGATGAAAATCGGATACCCTCTCCCACTTAAGGAAGGAGCTATCGCACCGAGTACGCTCGGAACGCGTGGATGCCTCATGGCGTTCACATTGAACGGTGTATGTCCCGTCGAGACATGTACCGAGTTTTTGATGGCGAACTCAGCCATCGGCAGACAGTCGCTCCATTGATGGAACGAGTGAGCGTAGCTCTTCAGTGCGTCAACCAGGACTCGGTTGACGCGCTCGGTTTGTCCGTTGGTCTGCGGATGATCCGCATTCGACATGGACATCTGCGTGCCAAGAAGTGTAAACACTTCTTGCCAGAAACGCGCTGTGAAGCGCGGATCACGATCGGATACGATACCGATCGGTATGCCATGGTGTCTCAACACCATGTCAACAAACAGACGCGCCGTCGGTTTGGCTGTCACTTCTGCTGGAACTGCAGCAAGATGCACCATCTTGCTGAAGCGGTCAACAGACCTCGATACTAGTTCTCCGCTTGTTATCAGGCAGAAGACCAAAGAGGAGGTCCATTGAAATGGACTACCAACACTCCGATGGAGTCGGAAGTGACTGAAGTGGAGCCTGCGAGAAAAGGGTGAGAAAAGGGTGCAGGTTTAACGCGCTGGCATACCTCGCAGGCGCGTACGTACTTTCGTACCCACTTGGACTGGTGACGCCAGTAGAAGTCACACGTGAGAAGCAAGTATGTCTTCTCACGACCCGGATGTCCCGACGTCGGGGCATCGTGATGCTCTTAAGTGATCCTGAGCTTCAGCTCATGACCGTCCGGGACGACAACCCGATCCACGTTGTCGTCGCTCCACTACACGAGGCTGGTCCTCCAAGCGGGCGATCGTGTGTTCGTTGTCTTCACGCTCAGCAAGGGCAGACGCCATCTCCGCAAATTCCAGTTGTGTGGATTGTTGCCGATCACGCAAACGATCACTGCACGAAGGAGAGGAATGTGAGCCTCATATCTGATACCAAATGGTGCAATCATTTCACACGCCCGGCTAGTGGTTGGATCTCGGAAGAGTCGCAATCATTTCGATATAGGTACAGGATTGGGAGATCTGGTGGTTCCACTAGCATGGTACACCCGCATTAACTCCGAGGAAGGAGACAGTTTGGCAATGTGAGGCTGGGGACCACTTACGCGTGGAATACCGTAGAGGATAGGCAGAGAAAGGGAGATGTAGTTCTGATTTAGACTTGGCAATTTACTCAGTAACACGGAGAGAGATTTTCCTTGCTAGACACTAGCGTCTTCCATATTCCGGAGCTGGGAAATATATTGGCCCCTCCTACGACCAAGGAACGCTAAGTCACGCAGGAAGAAGGCACTCGAGACCAGGATAGCTTCGCCGGGCTGCATGCTTCTCTCCGCTGCTCAAACGCTAAAGATCCCGCCAGATAGAGGCGGAAAAGCACGACAAGATACAAGAAACATTGGAACGCACCCAAGGGACAACGACACGTAGACTCAAGTTTGCTCAAGACTGATCTACCCCTAACGACTGCTGCGTGAAGAGTTTCCACGACAGCGTCAAACGAAATCCTCCAAGTGCCGTTCCCACCGGCTCAACCAAGATTAGCCTCGACATCTTCCAGAGTCACCCAAGAAGAGCGTAACTGTCCATGTAGTGGGGCTACACATTCGGTCATGTGGTGGAGCGGTATCTGAAATTTCGCCGTCGATCTAGATCCATCAACCTGGGACGAGAAATGTATTACCTCGGAGTAGTGTCCAAGTCACTGAAGTGAGGTTCAAGTGGTGACGGCCCGATTCCTGGCAGTTTTGATGCAGATCGACGAAATCGATCTTGACAGGGATGACGGCGACCTTAAAAGATAAGCGCCAGATCTCAGTCCCACTGATGACGCAAACAAGGAATAAAGGGTCAGTGAGGCCTGGAGAGCCAGTAATGGCGCACTAGGACGCGTGGCGCAGGGAGTTAATAAGGTCAGATCTAGGAACATACTATCACACAAAACAGAGTTGAATTTTCCTTCTACATCACAAGTGGCCTTCGCCTTCACGCTACCGGGTATGGGATACATATTGGCCCGCCCGACGTTTCGTCAAGACATCGAATACCCCAAGATCGAAGTAAACCCAGACGCCAAGATTGCTTGGTCTGGCGTCTGTCAACCCTCGTTTCAACCCACCGCTAGAGGAAGCGGCAAGCAAGGAAAGGAATACACACCACAAGTCAACCCCAGGCCAAGATCGACATCGGCCTACGAGTCCAGATCAAAGGAACCCAAAATCGACAACTCAACCATACATTTGCGCAGCGAGTAGAAATATTCTCGCTGCTGCCTGACTTCCCGCTGCCCACTAGGCAGTCCAAGGCTCTAAACCAAGCGCGTCTTCTGAGATCACCCGAAGAGCGATCCAGCCCACCGACGGGTACACAAGGTGAGGATCAACACTTTCACGGAAGATCGGAGTACCCCCTCCGTTAGTCGGCAGTTCGGGCGCCGTGTGCAAGAGGACCACGCGACATTCAAATTTCGCGGAACCACTTCGCCACAATGGTGCGCGTGCCCGGATCTTTGGGCGACTCGGTATTTCACCGTGAGTCCCCCAAGAGGGTACGCAAAGTGAGTTTGGACAAGGGAATGAGGCGTCGAAGAATATCGGATCACCGACGACGCCGCTAAATCAAGATCGATCCGCGGAGCGGCAGAGTTTTGGGAGGAGCTCTACCGACGGAACAGAGGAGGGGCCAGTTAAGGACCTCGACGATAAACCTCGACCTCCTCCCCAGGTCCCCTCGGGGACCCCGCGGGTCTGGATGAAAATCTAGACCCGCCGGACGAAAGTCCACCGGCAAGCCGGAACAAATACGTCCATCCAACCACGAAGTGGTAGATCAACGGCGAAAAAGAAGACTGCAAAATCGAAGCCTTCGCGCAAGAAGTTCAGGGCACCTGACTCCGAGACTGAAGATCGTGGTGATCTAATGTCTGACGATCAGCTGACCAAAGCCTACTACAAGAAGGAACTGCATACGTTCCTGATCAACGATGCGGTGATGCGAGGCCTCCGGCCAAAAATTCTTGGCGAACTCCAAGGACCTGTGTCACCACCGGTGGCTGGATCGACCAAACTGTCGGCTACCAAAGCACTGATGCGCCTACGCAAAGAGACCGGAATAATCGCCGATTCATTCGAAGCAGAAGCGCTATTCGATCTGAAGCTCAGCGAGATCAAACAGTCAGTCCAAAGCTTGTTCGAACTCCTGGTCCCTCTGGTCGGCGAACCAGATCAGGCACAGAAGCAACCGACCCAGTCAAAGTCAACGGCAACAAGATCGACACTGACAATAGCCAGATCGACGCCAATAGTCGCTCCAGGTGACCAGACTGCGGCGTCGTCGCCTAATGTATCTGCTGCGGAAGAGGTCAAATCAAGTGACTCGGAAGAACCGCCTCGCATAACGTTAGGACCCGCAGGTGCAGCCATGCTTCAAAATCGCGCGAAACAGACCGCCGGACGGACGACTATAAACCCAAGAGATACCCGGGAGGCAATGGTGGACTCGAACCGACACCCGCCGGAGAAGCTGGAATCATTTTTTCAAGCGGTCATGGAAAGGTTCCTGAAGGAACAGTAAGTGCCTCAGACACGGCCGAAACCAAGATCGACGGAGGATCAAGATGTAGAAATGGAGTCAGTCGGGTCGCCAGACTGACCCACTACTGCTTGGGAGTATGTATGATCCGGACGATCTCGATCTAGGTCGACCGGCCCGAGCCTCCGTCGCTACCACAACGACCGCCGGGAGTAACCAGGCGATAAACACTCCACGGATCCGAGTTTCAGCCATGTCAGAACTGAAGGAGTTCGCAGGCAAAGATGGCGACGAAGATTGAGCCCGGTCCTGGTTGGGCAAGGTGAAGTCAGCATTTATACGGGACCAGGCGCCAGATCAAGAAACGTGTCTAGTGTTAGGCGATCTACTTACCGGACCAGCTCGAAATTGGTATCGCCAGCCGAGCCGCACCACCCGCCGTACGTGGAAAGACCTCCACCAGAGCTTTCAAGTTCAATACTGTGGACGAGGCGTCTCGGTCGCACAGCAGTATTACCATGCCAAAAAACGATCTGACGAGTCACCTCTGGAATATCTACACCGCCTCAATGTCGCGGGATTGCGCACTCGACTGCAGATCAAGGACGGTCCACAGGAGGTCAAGCGGGAGCATGTCGAGCATTTCATCGAAACACTTGACGATCGCGATCTGACAGATCAACTAGCTTTGCTCCGAATCCCGGACGCAGATATCTTGGAAGAAGTCCTGCGATCACGTCAACGAGCAAAGTCTAGGCAGAGCAAAACGGTGTATGGATCGATCAAGCCTCGTCAGAAGTCACCTGCTGCAGCGGCGGGGACGCGGGCGGTTCGGGCTGTTCATGTACCTGAGGACAGCAGTGACTCCGACGAAGAATCAAGGAGCTCATCGGACGACGACCTACGACGGGTGTATCTTGCTTCAAGATCACCGCAAGATAAACCCCAAGATCAACGCATCCGAGATCAAACCCAAGAGCCGCACCACCAAGATCGCCACTTCAGCCAGTACCCTAGACAGACAGACGAAGGGACGCCGTCCAAGTGGTGCTCGAACTGCGGGTCTCGGAAGCACGACGATCTTGGGTGCTGGAGGCGTCTGACGTGTGACAAGTGTGGCAAGAGAGGACACCCGTCAGACCGATGTCTTTTCGTGTGCAGAGCATGTGGCGAGATCCATGAAGCTGGCAAGTGCCCGATGGAGGAATTTTACAACCTGATCCGCCAATGATATAATCCCACTAAGCATGGGGGGATGCTACCAGAGTCGGCCGAGAAGATGTTAAACTAGAACGCTCGCCGGGTTGGAATCCGGTACGAGCCGAGCGTTTTAGATTTTGCATCTATGCATAAGTCGAGAAACAGTCGAAAGCGGCGGTAAGCAAGGTGATCGACAATACATGTGATCTTGAGAAGGAATCTGCCACAGCAATACCTAATCTTCACCAGACCGACGAATATTCAAGATCGGAAGTGAAGATGATTTTGGATATTTCATCAGGAGAATCACGAGGATATTGGAAGTATCATGTGCCAGACAAGAAGTTCAAACAAGCAAAAGCTGTTAGTAAGATCAACAATGCGAAATCGACTTTACTGTTCGATAGTGGTGCCGAGGTGTCTATTCTAGACACCGCCTTTGCTCGTAAGGTAGGATGCTACGTGGACAACAGTCCGACGCTACAGTGTGGAGGAGCGGGGAAATCCCCGTATATGACAGAAGGACGCACTCGCCTCAAGAGATCACGCTCGCATGATCGTTGGTCTATTTTTTCGACGCTTGGGTGGGTCCTCCGACCGGGGGCCAAGATCTCATACTCGGTATGGACTTCATGGTCCCAGCTGGAATACGACTTGATCTTGCCGATGGGACGATCTGCTTACCGGACGGATTACGAATTCAGCTGGCTGGGCGACGACCGCTATATGGTGACAAGGTGGAGCAGGTAACGATGGGAGGTTACTGTGAGATCGATCTAGGCGGATCAGAGAAAGTCAGATTGCGAACAAGGCCATCAGATCGACAGAAATTATGGGTTACACGTGGAGATCGCTGGGTACCCACCTACGTTGTGGACCCCGGGCGACCTTGCTCCTTGCGCCTAACTAACGTAAGCGAGCGCAAGCTAATTCTGCATGGAGATACGAAGATCACAATGTGGCTTGCTGGAGATCGCGTACCGCGCCTGCCTGGATATGTTTCGGTGGGGTCACGACGCTACGCGGAATGGCAGAACCTGGCCTACCAGGCGACCACCGACGAAAATAGCGTGACCCCGAAGCAAGAAGAAGTGCAAAGGACAGCTGTGGAACGACCTCTATACCAAACTCCCACCGCGATCTTAAAGGGGCCTCCAACTTGTCCCATGGGGACGGCGGCGGCCCGGCAGATCAAGGGTCGGGGCCCTGGCATAGACTCTCTCCACAATGTCCAAGACTCCCTTTGCAATGCCCAAGGGCTGCCGCCCCCGTCGGGCGAGGCAGGCTGCACTCAGATCGCAACATCACGAGCGCACGATGCCACAAACGAAGCAGACATGTGTTCCGCCCGCGTCCTACAGAACCGGGGACAGGAGGCGTCGAACCCAGATCGGCGGCTGAACCCCAGTG
Source organism: Phytophthora fragariaefolia (assembly GCA_030267785.1). Lineage (NCBI taxonomy): Eukaryota > Oomycota > Peronosporomycetes > Peronosporales > Peronosporaceae > Phytophthora > Phytophthora fragariaefolia. Next base: position 20,579 of record BSXT01000082.1, read on the forward strand.
CAAATCAGCGGCGTGACCAACGACGTGTCGAGGAAGGATCGCCGAATCCAGATGGTTTGGGTGACTCTTCAGATGGGCATATACATATTCCTACCGATGACGCCACAAGCACACATTCAGCCTCCGTCGATCTTGGGAATAGGGCCATTGATCCTGGGGACGAAGAGGTGTGCATCAAGAAAAGCGGTGATCTATATGTGGAAGACGTCGCGGGACACCTAGCGGTACTCCCAGAGGTTACACCTACCACTGAGGAAGTTAAGATTGAAGATATTCCGGTAGGGGATCCCAACGGCAACACGCAGGAGCAAGTCGACCAGCTGAAACAAATTATCCGGCGCCGACGGCACCTGCTGATCGGCAAGGGTAATGCCTAACCGCCGGCCGCGAAAGGGGCGATCTGCGACATAAATGTGGGAAATGCAAAACCGGTTGTCCAACGCGTTAGGAAGGTTGTACCACAGTTCCGCGAGAAGTTGTTTCAGTTGATCAAGCGGTTACTGTCTGCCAAGATCATTCAACATTCGACTTCACCCTGGGCATCTCCAATTGTGGTGATTATCAAGAACAATGGGTTTGACATCCACCTATGCATTGATTATCGGCTGGTCAACAGTTTGACTAGACTGATGGTGTACCCTTTGCCACTGATCAACGATCTACTGGGCGATCTTGACAAAGTTCTTTGGTATTGTTCCCTGGATATGGCGAGTGGATTCTGGGTGGTATCCATGACAGATCGGGCTCGTGCGGTCTCGGCATTCATCACACCCTTTGGATTATTTGAGCGGAACCGTATGCCCATTGGACTAAAGAATCAAATTTATCAGCGATTGTTAGATAACGCGCTATACGGGTTCCTGAAGATCACTAAACGTCAAGATCATCAGGCAAGGAATGCGAGAGATCCAGGTCGACAACGCCCCATCGATTTATTCCAGGATGGCGAACCCGATACGGATAAAGAATCCTCAGTCCTCGGTCGTCTATCTTATATGGACGACATCTTAGTGACGGCGGGGTCGTGGGAAATGCTGTGCGAGCGTGTGGATAAACTCTTAAACGCCTGCGATGAGTGGAATTTGTCAATCAGCGTAGCAAAACGCTTCTGGGGCCTAAAGAAACTGGATTATCTCGGGCATAGGATCTCTGCTGGAGGGATGGAGGCTCGACCTAAGGATTTATCATCATTACCCTTCCCAACATCATTAAGCTCGATGTAGTCATTTCTGGGTAGCCCCAACTATTACAGTAGGTTCATCGAAGATTTTGCGATCTATGCTTCGATCTTGTATGAACTGCGAGAGATCGACTTCTTCAAAGCGAGTGGACAAGCTAAGGCTAGGCTGGAAAGTGACGACCAAAATCAACGAGATAAGTGGACTCGGGCCACCAAAGCCTTCGTCGTGTTGAAGGACAAGATCGTCAATGCACCCATCCTGACACACTTCGATCCAGATAAACGACCGGTGGTGATCTTGTATACTAGCAAATGGGCAGTTTCAGCTGCTCTCGTGCAAGAACACGAGGGAGTATATAAACCCGTGGCTTTCACCAGTTGTTAGCATGGATGCTGAATTCCTCCGGGCTGCAAGGACGTTAGGGAAGATGGGCTGCACTGCTCTCAAACTGGACGTTGGAAATCGTAAAATGTAGAAAAGGTGAAGACGAGATCTTAGGCGTGATCGCCGCAAGCATTACGCCACGGGAAGAAGTGGACTCGATCTTGACGTCTATCGCGCCCAGGAAGCAACCTAGACAAGTCATCTCGATGCCCCCTCCTACGGTGGGATCCGAAGAAGAGCTCCTGGTAGTAAGTTTCGATGGGTCCGCGCGTGTTAAGCGCGGTGGTGGGGCCTTCAGTGCAATTGTGTGGAACCTACCTGATTGGATGGTGATCTCAGGTGCCTCGGAGTATAAGGCCAATCTCACGGTAAATGAAGCGGAGTACCATGGTCTCCTCCTGTGTTTCGATCTGCTGGCAACACAACATGTGATTCATAACAGACTGATTGACTCCAACCTGGTAATACGGCAAATACGGGGAGAAATTGAATATAAGGCCCTGAGCCTGAAGCTGTTGCGGCAAAAAGCTATGGAAAAGCTTCGATCTTGGTCTAAACACGAGTTTCTGCATGTAAAACGAGACTGGAATCAGAGTGCGGATAAATTAGCGAGTGCGGCTTTACAACGGGAAGCGGGCGAATAGGTTACCTCTCAGACTGATATCGACGATCTAGCCACGCTCAATCGACTCGCTGAACTACTAGTTCCCCAGTCTCAGATATCAGTAGTCAAGATCGCCGCAACCACTAGGTCACGACAACGACGCGGCTGGGAAGTGTTGCAAGAACCGCTGGTGCAGACGATGCGAATGGAACGGATAGGCCGGGCTCAAGACGAAGAAAAGTGGATCGTCGATGTGAAGAAATATCTGACTGGGGACGTACGTTAACTTACATCGACAGAAGCCAAGTCATGTTGTAGCGGGGCTACACATTCAGGCAACCTCCACATCAGTGCAACATGCACTAATGGATACATTCAGGTGGGCCACATGCAGTGTGGTCACAATTCACAGTAGGAGGCACTACTATTGGCAGAAAACAACAGATATCTGCCAATAAGGAGCATGCATTAGGACAGGGATTCTGCCAACCACTCGTTGGTAGATCCTCTCTTTATAGATATCAGTTTTTAGGAGGCAAGGCCAAAGTTAACATTTCAAATTCAGTTCTCATTTCTACCAAAAAAGGGTTCTTTATTTAGGTTAACTATACTTACAAGGTTAAGTATACTTAATCTAATATAAATTACCCTACGCTTCCTCCTACACGTCGCGCACACGTGTAAGCTAAAGTAGTGAGCTAAGTAAGCCCACTACACATGTCCCAAGATCGCGGAAGGTTACGAAATAGATGAGGTCGGATTATTGTTCTATTGTCCACCCTCGAAGCAGTCCTGCGAAGATCGCGATCTTGTGATCAGACTCGAGATTCCGGAAACGCTCCAAGAAGATGTTCTTCACCACTATCACACCAGCCTTGAAGAAGGACACCAGGGTATCGGACGAACATACCAACGAATAAGGGCCAATTTTCACTGGAGGGGTTTGTACAGAAGCGTACAACAATATGTCGGTCAGCGTGTGGATTGCGAGACTGGGAAGGGAAGGCCTACCATGGAAGGGGAGTCGCCGGGTAATCTCCAGGCGACCTACCCGTTGCAGATCATTGTCATGGACCATATCCCATTTCTGCCTAAATCCTACAAGGGCAATACCGAGCTGTTGATCTGGATCGATCTATTTACTGGCTACGTCATCGCAAAAGCTAGTGCGTCTCGGACTGCCCAAACTATCGCCGAGAACTATGAAGAATGTGTGTTCCGTCGATTCGGTGCCAGTGAGGTGATTCGACATGATCGAGAACCGGGACTTATGGCTGACTTCTTCAGATCATTCAACAAGATTGTCGGACAGAAGCAACGCGCAACAATGGCATACCGACCCCAAGCAAATGGTACAGCAGAACGTACGGTACAAACATTGACTCGGTCCGTAAAAAATGTATGTGTCGGATATCAACCAACGGGGCTGGGTGAATATGCGGAGCGACTGACATTCGCTCTAAATACCGCTCAAGATCGAGTGCGAGGGGATACACCCTTTTATTTAATGCACGGATGGGACCCACGCACTACGGTAGAAGCCATGATTCCCCTTGGGTCAACACGCCGTCGAGATCGCGAACTGCGACGCTGGCGTTACCATATTCAGCGCCATTACCAGCAAGCGAGAGAAACTGTCAATGAACGATTACGAGATGCGATCCAAAGCCGGGCTGACCGCCACAATGAGCCCATCCACCCCTACGAGATCGAAGTTGGTATGCAAGTGTGGCTTTACCTCGATCGTGTGAAGGAAGGGTACGCACGGAAGTTGGCACACATGTGGCATGGGCCTTTCAGGGTGGCAGCGGTGGTTGACACTCATGCGGTACGGCTTGAGATCGCGGGAACGGAATATCGGCTGTTCCCTATAGTGTATACGACGAAATTGAAACCAGTTCGAAATTTTCCAGATCGCCCTAAGGTTCCCCTCGTAATTGAAGATCAAGATCGATTCGATTTTGACGAAGCATTGCTCCCCGAAGATAGTTGGGACACCCACCTAGCAGAAGGTGAGTACGAAGTGGAACGCATTACGGACATGAGATCGGGCCGCCAAACTCGATATGGACGGACCATGAGAGAATTCCTAGTACATTGGAAAGGGTATCAAGAACCTATCTTGGTGGACGAAGCTGATCTCAACTGCGGAGCACTATTGCATGACTATTTACGACGGCAAGCTAATCAGCACCAGTTCAATGTCATGCAGTCGCATGAAGAAGCCTGACGAGCGGGAGTCGCAGGTGAGCTGGTCACCGCTGTGCGATGAAAATTGGGAAGAAGGACCCGCGGGGAGGCCGCGAGTCAGACGGAACGGTGGTTATATGAATAATTGCATAAGTCGATCTGGGCATGTCTGAAGCATCAAGGTCACTAAAGATAGTAAAAATGTGGAGATCGACTCAAGGAATGGATATGACGTACGTGGAATTGGAAGTTATGAAGCTTAGCGATCAGAAGCCATGAGAAAGTGAAATCAGAGGGCTACACTGGCAGGAGGCTGGAAATGACGGGGATCGAGAAACTTGTCACGAAGACGAACAATGCGCATAGCGGGCTTGGGGATTCTGTCGGAACTGCTCCTGCTTCTTCAGGTCCTGATGCTCAATCTTCAGCCGGATCGCCACTATCTGGTTTGCGCTTGCTGTCAGCGGCGGCAAGTTCTTCGGGCTCCGGAACTCAAGATCACGATCCCGCTTCCATGACTATATTCCTGCGTAGCATGTTGGTAGGCTGCGAACGCGCCAACGGTTCACCTGGATCGACCTGGCCCTGACTTCGTTGAAATTCGGGCTTCAATTCAGGCGATCCAAGCTGTATTCGGGGCTGCGGAAGATTACGTGGCTCGAAAAAGTGCTGTGGATGAACTGCGCGAGGAGCATTTGTGCCTCCAGCGCGCTCACACCATCTCACGCCGCCATGCCACCGAGCTTCATCTGCAGATCGAATCCACAGGAGCGGCAGCCCAAGCATTTTCTCAGTTCTGTCAAGATCGGCATGATAGATTGCAACGCCGGCTGGAGCGAGCCAACGAGCTGCTGGCTTTGCGGGACGCCGATGTCACAAACCTGGAGGAAAATTTAGCCCACACGGAAGTTCGACTGCAAGAGCAGAAGCGTCAACGAGTGGAGGCTGAGGACTTGATTGAGCAACTTCGGCATCAAG